>PVLC010017108.1:0-34339 GCA_004027655.1 Graphiurus murinus
CCCCCGCCCCAGGCGCCCCCCTCTCTCATTCTATTCCAGTCCCTGGCTCTGGGTCCACCAGGGAACTCCATTCCACCCATTCTGGGCCAACCCCGGCCCCGCCTCTCCCAGCACCCCCTCCTGTCTGGGTGGGGGCCCCTCTTGGCTGGGCTGGGGTGCTCCCCCCTTGCCACCCGAGGCCAGCCCTTTCCTGTCAGGTCATCCCAGTGCTGCGCACCACCCACCCATAACCTGCACCCGCTCCCGGCGGCGCTCCGGCCGTCCTACAACACAGCATGGCACTTCGGCCAAAAGGGGTGCAAGTGATGGTGAGTGGGCCCCCTGCACCCCCTGCCCTTCTTCCAGTTGGCTTAGAGCCATCCCGCCCCGTGCAGGGATGTTCTTGGGAAGTTTTGGATGTGCCCATTACCCTGAGTGCCCACGGGAGGTAGAGGGTTCCCGGAGAAGATAGGACTTTGGGGATGGGCACCCCACCAGATTACCATATTCTTGGGAACAAGCTGTGAGGGTTAGGAGAAACCCCTGCTGACTCCCCCCACCCCCAAGTCACTTCTCAAACCCAAACCCTGCCTCTGGCCTCTCAGGCCACCTCCCGGCCGCGCCAAGGGGAGACCTTACCCAGATAAAATCTAAGCTTCCTCCAGTGCCCCCTCCCAATCTCCTGTAATTTTTGCAAGCTTCCCAATACCCAGTCAAGAGTCAGAAGAGAGCCCCGAAGTCGCCCTAAATGTGGGGCCGGGGCTCCCCACTTCCCTCATGCCTTTGCTCTCAGGTATGAGTTCTCCAGGCGGGAAGAGGTGGGCTTCTCTCCCTCTTGGTTGGCGGGGGGTGGGGGGTGGGGGGCACCCACCCCAACCCCCCTTCCCATGCCTACCCTGGGGCCTCCAGGCTCCACCCCCTGTTCTTGGCTAGAACACAGAGGAAGGGTGGCAGGGTTCCAGCAGCACGTCCCAAGCTGGGCAGAGTGCCAAGAGGCGGGGCCAGTGCTGGGCGTGGGGCCAGCTGGGGAGATCCAGAGGCAGCAGCAGTGGAAGGAGGGAAGGGACTGAGGTCACTAGGCAGAGAGGAGGGCAGGGGTCTCCTGGGCTGTAGGCATCCCCACCCAGCCACAGCATTTAAGAACAGGCCTTAAGGAGGCATGGTGGTGCAGGCCTGTAATCTTACTGCTTGAGAAGCTGAAACAGGATCACAGATTCAAGGCCAGCCTCAGCAACTTAACAAGCCCCTCAACACTTAGAAAGACCCTGTTTCAAAATAGAAAGGGCTGGGGTGTAGAGGTTCAGAGGTAGAACACCCCTGGGGGTCAACCCTCAGCCCCCCCCCCAAAAAAAGTGCACAAACCCCAAAGCCAGGGTTTGAATCCCAGCACACCCACTTCTTGGCTGTGTAGCCTTGTGCCAGTGACTACCTTTCTGATTCCCAGTTTCATATCCTGGAAATTGAGAAAAACACACACCTCCCCCTCTCCTACCCCAGTCAAGGTGAGGAAATGGATGGGGGAGGAGGGGTAGAGAACACCTGACAGGAGTGCAATGAACGGAGTGGCCTCAGGCAAGTTCATCATCTCTTTGGGCCTGCTTCTTCATCAGGAAAAACAAATGGGGAAGGTAATAATAGGTACATGGTTGGATGAACTGAGAAGGGGCTGAGCATTAATTGAGGCGCTGGGATTAACCACCTGAGTGACTCAGGGTTCAGGATGCCATCACTAACTTTTTCAAAAGGAGAGCACTTCTGCTCTATAGGGTTATTGTGAGGATTTCATGGGATCTCTGGCTCCATGGGTGTACAATACCCCAAGGCTGTGTGTGTGTGTGTGTGTGTGTGTGTGTGTGTGTGTGTGTATTGCAGGGGCGTTCCACTTCCCAGCTACACCCCCAGCCCTATTTTTTTTTTTTTTGCTGTACTGGGGATGGAACCCAGGGGCAATTCTACCTCCAAGCTACAGCCTCACTAACTAGCTGAGGCTGGTCGTGAACCCTGATCCTCCTGTCTCAGCCTCCCAAGTACTTTACATTACAGGCATGTGCCACCATGCCCATCTATTATTACTGTTGCTGTTAGCCCTACTCCCACAATGTTGGTGTGAAAGCCATGCACTTGGTTGAACACACACATGGTCAAAGCCCACAGGTTTCTTCAGAGCACTAGAGATTGCGCAGCCAAAACCTTCTATCCCTCACATGGACAGAGGGAGAGTAGTGAGTTTAACCTTTATCTAGCACTAACCAATTGCCAGGCCTTGTTCTCTGAGCCTCTGATATATATTAACTCCTTTAATCTTCAAAACACTTCACAAGGTGGATGCCATTACTGTGCTCAAGGAGGCCCTGCAGTTGGTCCAAAGTTGCACAGCTTATAAGTAATGGAGTTGGGATTGGAGCCCTGAACTAGAGGAACTAGCCCCCACTTTGTTTAACTGAAAGGCCAGAAAAGGCAGAAACCCAGTGAGGGGCCCACACTTCCCGTCAGAACATCCGGAGAACAGGCGGGAGTGGAAGGAGGGTCTCTTGGCAGCCACCAGCTGGCTCCCACGGAGGAAGAAGCCCTGCCGGGGAGAGGATTACAGAGCCCAGCTGCCTGGGAGGTGGGGCCACCCCACCTCCATTCCTTTTCCCACTCCCTGTTCCCTCTGTCCTGGGCCCCCAGCTCAGGGAGGCCCGCCCACCCCACCCTCTGGGCAGGAAGACAAACAGGGCTGCAACTGAACAGAACAGGACGGAATGTCCTCTGGGCTGGTGGACTGAGGCCCCTGCCCCCAGCAGCTGGGAGGGAGGGGATGGAGGCAGTATCTCTCCCCTTCAGCCCTCTGCTCAGCCCGGCCCTCTCTGCCTCCCACCTTCTTGTGCTAAGGGCGTTGATTCCCTCAGCAACCAGGCAGGAAAAATCTCCTCCTCTGTACCCCTCATGCCAGGGGCTGGGGTTGATGTCACCCCAGAAGTGGCCTCTACACCTCTGAATTTAGGAAGGGACGGCATTGTGTCTTAGAGATTCTGCTTTCTTGGAGTGGGGTGGGGATCACAAGAAGGAGATTTGAGAAAAGACTGAAGACTGGATCCTCACTGCCAGGTTCAAATCCCAACAGGTACTGGCTTTATGACTTCTTGGGCAAAGGACTTCACCTTTTTCAAAAGAGCCTCCTTGCTGGGCATGGTGGTGCACTCTTGTAATCCCAGTACTTGGGAGGCTGAGACAGGAGGATTGTGGGTTCTCGGCCAGCCTCAGCTACTTAGTGAGGCCCTCCTCAACGTAGTGAGACCCTGTTTCAAAATAAAATAGGGCTGGGAGTGTAGCTTGGAGGTAGAATGTCCCTAGGTTCAATCCCCAGCACAAAAAAAAAAAAGAAGAGCCTCCTTTGTGAAATGGAAAATGGAATCTATCTTAAAACGCCTCCCTCCCTCCTAGGCCCCCTCTGAGAGTTGATTGAGTGCACAGGGGTAGAATATATACCACAGTGCTAGACACACAGTGCTTAGTGACTGCTTATTATGAATGACTATCAAAATTATAAAATTAAGCAGGGTGTGGTGGTGCATGCTTGTAACCTCAGTACTTGGGAGGCTGAGACAAGAGGATCCTAGGTTTGCAGCCAGCCTCAGCTACTTAGTGAGCCCCTCTGCAATTTAGTAAGACCCTGTTTCAAAATAAAGAATAAAAAAATAGGGCTGGGGGTGTAGCTCAGAGGTAGAACGCCCCTGGGTTCAATCCCAGTACTGCAAAAAAAAAAAAAAAAAAAATTATAAACATAGCTGGGCGTGGTGGCACACGCCTATATTCCCAATACTTGGGAGTCTGAAGCAGGAGGATCAACAGGTTCAAGACCAGGCCCAGCAACATAGTGAGACTCTCAACAACCTAGTGAGACCCTATTTCCAAACAAAAAATAAATAAATAAAAATAAAAAAGGTTGAGGGTATAGCTCAGAGGAAGAATGCCCCTGGGTTCAATCCCCAGTACCACACCTACACCTACACACACACACACACACACAGATAAGACTCTACATACAATACTAGATGTAATATGATAAGACTCTACATACAATACTAGATGTAATATGCCCTTTAATTTTTTATTCAAAAACAAAAAAAGAGCCGGGCGTGGTGGCGCACGCTTGTAATCCCAGCATTTGGGAGGCTGAGACCGGAGGATCCGGGTTCGCAGCCAGCCTCAGGTATATAGTGAGGCACTCCGCAACTTAGTGAGACTCGGTTTCGAAATAAAAATAATAAAAAAAAATAGGGCTGGGGGTGTAGCTCAGAGGTAAACACCCCTGAGTTCAATCCCTAGTACCGCAAAAAAAAAAAAAAAAAAAAAAAAAGAGAGACTTTGGGTTCAGACAGACCTGGAGTTTGAATTTGAAGACAGCCACAGAAACAGGGTGAAGTTCTAAAATGAACATAAACCCAGGGCCATAAAGACAGAAAATTTAAGAATTCAGGCAGACTGGGGTTCAAACCTAGTGCTTCAAGCACTGCACTCTCTCTGCCTCAGTTTCCCAGTCCAATCAGTGGGGATCACGTTATGAACTTCCTTCTAGGGTTGTATGAGTATTAAATGGGTTTCCTGCTTGGCATAAGCACTGACATAGTAAATATGGATAAGTAGCAAATATTTCTGACAAAATAGTATTCGTCTCCACCCCAAACACACTTGCAAAATTCAGATATTTGAAGTGGATTAAAGGGCAGAGATGAATAGCTGTTGGCCAGACAGAATGCTGGGGTTGGTGTGCTGTGTCACCCTGGCAGGGCAGGCCCCTCTTGGGCCCCTGTTGGTGCCTCCTTAGACTTTGAGATATCTCTGCTTCAAGATTCTGAGGACTCAGCTCGGCTGAGGAGGGAAAAGAACAGGGAAGGGGACCCTGGGAGGCTGAAGGGCAGGGGCCTGGGAGGCTACAGCCCGCTTCTTCAAACTTCCTCCCTCCTCTGGCCCCTGGCCAGCTCGGCCACCCCCTCCCACCAGGAGGCCTCCGGGTCTCCCTGGCGTCCCTAGCTCGGAAAATCAACTGCAGATAAGTCAGGGAGGGGATCAAGCAGCCCGAGGCACACCTCACAGAGGAGCGAGGCGCCGGGAGAGCAGCATGGTTTGGCACCAGGATAGGTAAAATCCGGGAGTAGGAGGGGCTCCCGAGTGTCGCCTTCCAGGCCCAGAGAGCGGCGAAAACTCACCGGGGCCACTCGGCGAAGTCTATGTGCCAGGGACCCCGCCAGTAAACGCCACCCATGCCCGCAGGTCGAGCACCGAGTTGCGCAAGGAGAAGTCCCGGGATGCGGCCCGAAGCCGGCGCAGCCAGGAGACAGAGGTGTTGTACCAGCTGGCGCACACGCTGCCCTTCGCGCGCGGAGTCAGCGCGCACCTGGACAAGGCCTCCATCATGCGCCTCACCATCAGCTACCTGCGCATGCACCGCCTCTGCGCCGCAGGTGAGCCCCGCCCCCAAATTCCGGTCCGGCAAGGCCCCACCCTCGGAAAGTACATCTCGGGGAGACCCCTCCTCTGGGAAGCCTGAGTCAGACGAGGCCCCGCCCCCTGGTGGAGTCTTCCCGGCAGAGCCCCGCCTCCTTGGAATCCGCTCTCCTTGAGGCCCCTTCGAAAGCTCCCACCTTCGGAACCCAGTGCTCTTGGAAGCCCCGCCCTCCCCAGTTGTCTGTCGTTTGCGAGCCACACCCTTGAAGTGCACCCTTGGGAAGCCTGCGTCCTTAGAATTCGATCCCGGGCCAAGTAATTCCCCTGTACCTGTACCCGGCAAGACTTTTAGATTTGGTTCCTTTATTTCTTTTCTTTTTCTTTCTTTCCTTCCTTCTTTTTTTTGTACTGGAGATGGAGCCCAGAGGCATTCTGCCTCTACTAAGCCCCTTATTTTTTAATTTGAAAATGAGTCTCATTAAGTTGCTGAGGGTCTCGCTAATGCTGAGGCTAGCCTCAAACCTGCGATTCTCCTGTCTCAGCCTCCCAAGAACTGGAAATGAAAAGTGTGCACCACCATGCCCTGCTATATTTGGTCCCCTTATGATAAATAAACCCTGGCAGGAGGCAGTGCCCCACACCATAAAATCAAGGAGGGAAGTGGTACATTCAAGGCCTTGGCAATTTAGTGAAATAAGAAGGGCTGGGTATGTAACTCAGTGGTAGGGAGCCCCTGGACTCAGTCCTCAGTACTGGCAAAAATAAGTTCTGGAAGTTTCCACCAGTCTTTTTTTTTTTTTTTTTTTAATACTAGGGATTTAACCTAGGGGCATTCTACCTCTGAGGTACACTCCCAGTCCTATTTAATTTTTTATTTTGTTTTATTTTGGGGTTTTTTTTTTTTTGTGATGCTGGGGACTGAACCAGGGGCATTCTACCTCCAAGCTATACCCCCAGCCCTAATTTATTTATTTATTTATTTATTTATTTATTTATTTATTTATTTATTTACGGTACTGGGGATTGAACTCAGGGGCATTCTACCTCCAAGCTACACCCCCAGCCCTATTTTTTATTCTTTATTTTGAAACAGGGTCTCGCTAAGTTGCGGAGTGCCTCACTAGGTAGCTGAGGCTGGCCACGAACCCGGATCCTCCGGTCTCAGCCTCCCGAATGCTGGGATTACAAGCGTGCGCCACCACGCTCGGCTCTATTTTTTATTTAGAAACAAGGTCTTGTTAGGTTGCTGAGAACCTCGATAAGTTGCTGAGGCTGGTCTTGAACCTGTAATCCTCCTGTCTCAGCTTCCCAAGTACTGGGATTACAGACGTGTGCCACCACACCTAGCTTGCCCCTTTGAATTTTAACCCCTGGGAGTTTCATCTTCTTAGCAGTGTGCCCTCCCAGTACTTGGGAGGCTAAGACAGGAGGATTGTAGGTACCAGGCTAGCCTCAGCAACTTAGCAAGACCTTGTTTCAAAATAAAAAATAATGCCAGGTATGGTGGTGCACCCTATAACCCCATTATTTGGGAGGCTAAGACAGGAGGATTGCAGATTCAAGGAGAGCACCAGCAAGTAGTGAGACTCTCATCAACCTAGCAAGACCCCATTTCAAAATAAAAATAAAATAGGGCTGAGGGTGTAGCTCGGAGGTAGAATGCCCCTGGGTTCAATTCCTGGTACCTAAGAAAAATAGAAAAAAGAAAAGAAATAAATCTGCCATCCTAGGAGACCCACCCCCTTAGAATGTCCCCTGGGATGCTCTGCCCTCTTTCTTGGGACCCCAGTGTGCCATTAGGATGTGCCACACACACACACGCTCACCTGGGTGCACCTTAACTTCTTCTGAGTATGGAAAGCAGAGGGAGGCTAGCCAGGGTGGCCCATGACTGACTAGATCCCCCCCATACCCCATCCCGGGCACCAGGGGAGTGGAACCAGGTGGGAACAGGGGGAGAACCACTGGATGCCTGCTACCTGAAGGCCCTGGAGGGCTTCGTCATGGTGCTCACCGCCGAGGGAGACATGGCTTACCTGTCGGAAAATGTCAGCAAACACCTGGGCCTCAGTCAGGTGAGCTGCCTGCTCTGTGCCTGGCCCTATGCTAGAGATACTCTGGTGACCGTATAGCCTTAGCCCTGCTAAGGGACATGGTGTGTCACCAGACAGCAAGATACAGAATGGTCAAGGCTGAGATGGGACTGCCTGGGGCTGTGGGGACCGGGGAAGGGGGAACCTGACCCAGGCTCGGGGCAGGAATTGGGAGCTTCCTGGAAAAAAAGGGCATCTGAGCTGAAACCTGAAGGACTTGGCCAGTCAAAGGGGTAGAGAAAAAGGAATGAAGATCAGGAATGTGCATGGTAGAGGGACCGAAGCTTGCAAAGGCCCAGAGATGAGATAAAACAGAGCACTTTGGGGAAATAAGGAAGATGCTGATCCTGGCTAGGGGCAGGGCGTAATGGGAAAATTGAGAGAGAAAAGACTAGAGAGGTCAGCTGGAGCTAGATAACCCAGGGCCAAATCAAGTGTATCTCCAGTGGGGAGCCATGGAAAGATTTGAAGCCGGGGAGAAGTTGTGCCTGAGAGATAGAATTAGATTTACATCTTAGAAAGATTCCCTCATGGGGATAGTGTGAGAGGGAGTGAGGCTAGAGATTGGCAGATTAAGCAAGGGGGGAATGCTTATCTCAATTGGGAGAAGAGGGGCAGGTCAGGCCCGTGGGTATGGGCAGCTAGAAACTAGGGACACTTAGGAAGTAAAACTAATTTTAATTAATCTTTACAGCAAGCTGTGTGAGAATCGCCATTCTTTTTTCTATTTCACATAAACAGGCTCTGTAGTTGGCCTCTGTTCCTTTTCCCTGCCCTGTAACCCGACTCCTGGTACCTATTTCTCTGCTGCTATTAGCTCATGGACTCAGAAAAATGTCTCGAGGTCCAAAGCTAGGAGGTAGCAAAGCCAGGTTTTGAACCCAGCTGCATGTCAGAGAAGTGGGATGTCATTCTGCCACCACCAGGTTGGGACCCGCTGTGCCCCCCTCCCTTTCATCTGTCCCCTCCTCTCAGCACCAGGATCATTTCTTAGACTGAAACAAGTAGTTAAGACTTTGACCTGCTCAATCTGCTCCTGGTTTTTTGTTTTGTTTTTATTTTTATTTTTATTTATTTATTTATTTTCAGTACTGGGAATTGAACCCAGGGGCATTCTACCTCCGAGCTACACCCCCAGCCCTATTTTTTATTCTTTATTTTGAAACAGGGTCTCACTAAGTTGCAGAGTGCCTCACTAGGTAGCTGAGGCTGGCCGCGAACCCAGATCCTCCAGTCTCAGCCTCCAAATGCTGGGATTACAAGCGTGCACCACCATGCCCGGCTCTTATTTTGTTTATTTTGTTTTTAGAACACTCTTACTTCAGGGAACCACAAGTCCACCTTACTTGCTTTGTCCAGCAAATTTTTAAAATGTCCTTTCCTCAAAGAAACTGTCCAGGGCCACTCTGTCTAAAATAGCATCTCATCATTGCACAACCTTACTCTCCTTTAGCAGTCTTCTCGTTCTTTTTTTTTTTTTTTTTTTTTTTCGGTACTGGGGATCGAACTCAGGGGCATTCTACCTCCGAGCTATACCCCCAGCCCTATTTTTTAGTCTTTATTTTGAAACCGAGTCTAAGTTGCGGAGTGCCTCACTAGGTAGCTGAGGTTGGCCACGAACCCGGATCCTCCAGTCTCAGCCTCCCGAATGCTGGGATTACAAGCATGTGCCACCACGCCCGGCTCCCTTTTTTTTCCCCCCAGTACTGGGGATTGAACTCAGGGGCATTCTACCTCCGAGCTATACCTCCAGCCCTATTTTTCAGTCTTTATTTTGAAACAGGTCTCACTAAGTTGCAGAGTGCCTCACTTAGGTAGCTGAGGCCGGCCGCGAACCGGGATCCTCTGGTCTCAGTCTCCCAAATGCTGGGATTACAAGCGTGTGCCACCACGCCCGGCTTGGTCACTTTTCATATTATTATATGTTGTGTTGCTTTGTTTATTGTCTGTCTCCCTGGACTAGCCAGTGAGCTCTGCAAGGCAGGGATCTTTCGGTGTGGTCACTGATTTGTCCCTATCATTTGGAAGAGGGTGTGGCAAATAGCAGGTCTGAATAAATGGTTGCTCAGTGAGTGAATGCCTGAATGAATGAATGAATGAATGAATAATGAATGAATGAATGAATGAGGAGACTGGCAGAGTTACCCAGGCTGGTGAATTGGGACAGGGTGATGGGGGGAAGGAGACCTGCCAGGGGCACTTCCTCTACGACACTGGTTCTGCCCCCTCCCCGGCAGCTGGAGCTCATCGGACACAGTATCTTTGATTTCGTCCATCCCTGCGACCAAGAGGAGCTCCAGGATGCCCTGACCCCCAGGCCCAGTGAGTTCCCTGGAGGCTCCCCCCACCCTCTGCAACACTGGACTGAGAAGTGAAGAGGAGAAATGGCCGGGCCTGGGGTCTAACGGGACACATCTACCCATAGGTGGGGTGGGGGTGGTCTGTTCCAGGTCCCAATTTGGGGGATGAGTCTGGGGAGCCTTTAGCAGCCGGGGTGCTAGAGGGCACTGGTCCTCTGCGGCTGCCCAATGACCCTCCCGCCATCCTGGTACCTCCCCAGGTTTGTCCAAGAAGAAGCCAGAGGCCTCTACGCAGCGGTGCTTCTCCTTGCGCATGAAGAGCACCCTCACCAGCCGCGGGCGCACCCTCAACCTCAAGGCGGCCACCTGGAAGGTGGGCGGGGCCTGGGATGCTGGGGCGGGGCCTGAGCACTGGCTGTCTCGCGAGAGGTGGGAATCTGTCTGGTCTCTTGGACCAGGATCCGGAGGGGTTTTCTCTGGTTGGGTCCAGGAGGACCTTAGGGCATGGGTGATTAGGGTTGGGTGATGGTGGGGTCAGTCTGGGGTCCTTGTAACCTTTTAGGCTGCATCTCTCTGGGCCTAGGAATGGGGGCGGGGAGACCTCAGTCCCGGGAACTTGGAGTGTCGGTGGGCTGGAATCCGAGGTCCTCAGAGCTCCTTGAGCTGAGGACACCCTGGAGTCCTTTCTCAGGGCTCGTCCTTCCCAGCCCCGAGGGGAGCTCCGGACCCAGACCCATCCCTGCCCGCCCCTCTCCGGTCCCCAGGTGCTGCACTGCTCAGGACACTTGAGGATCTACAAGCCTCCCGCACAGACTTCCCCATCCGGGAGCCCCAACTCCGAGCCCCCCCTACAATGCCTGGTGCTCATCTGTGAAGCCATCCCCCACCCCGGCAGCCTGGAGCCCCCGCTGGGCAGGGGCGCCTTCCTCAGCCGTCACAGCCTGGACATGAAGTTCACCTACTGCGACGAGAGGTGTGCGCAGTCCGCCGGCTCCCCTGACGCCCCCCCCTTCTCCGACAACCCGCCCCGGCCAAATGCATTCTCTCTGCTACCCCACCCCACACCCACCCCAGCAGCGCTGGGGTGTTTCGGGCTCTCAGACTCTACTTATCTCTTCCACTGTCTGCCTACTGCCTACCTCGGAATTTTCTGTGGGTCTTACCTGTTTTTTGTTTTGTTTGTTTTTGTACCGGGGATGGAACCCAAGGGCATTCTACCTCTGAGCTACACCTCCAGCCCTATTCTATTTTTTAACTTTGAAACAGGGTTTCACTAAGTTACGGAGAGCCTCACTGGGCTCACAAGCCTATGCCACCATGCCCGGCTTGTGGGTCTTATCTTTATTTTTTATTTTGAAACAGAGTCTCACTAGGAGAGCTGGGGTGTAGCTCAATGGTAGAGCGTTTGCCTAGCATGTATGAGGCCCTAGGTTTGATCCCCGGCACCACCCAAAGAAAAAAAAAAAAAAAAGGAAGGTGAGTCTCACTAGGTTGCTGAGAGTCTCACTAAATTGCTCAGGCTGGACTCTAACCTGTGATCCCGAACCTTTGATCCTCCTGTCTTGTCTTCCTAAGTACTGAGATTACTGGTATGCACCACCATGCCCTGCTAAAGGAGTCAGTTTATTTGCAGTAGTTAGTACCTTGACCATCACACAGGTGGTACTCAATAGAATTGCATTAATTTTTCCTGTACCCTTTCTTTTATCTCTTTCTCTCTCTCTCTCCCTGTCTTCCTTCTTTCCTTTCCATCCTCCATCTTCTCTCTTTCCTTTACTTTGGACTTGTGCTGAGTAACGGCAACTTTGGGGCCAGACTGCTTGGGTTTTGATCCTGGCTGTGTGTCCTTGGCCAAATGACTTCACCTCTCTGTGCAGCTGTTTCCTATGGAAGAATAATGATACCTACCTTGTGGCATTGTTCTGAGCACTCGGTGCATTGCCCAGTGCAAAGCAGGGTAACAAGTGTCTCATTTTTAATCAGTATCATCATTTTTATTTCTCTTTATTCTCCTTTTTTCCTGTGGTTTCTTTTCTTCCTCCAGTTTCTTTTTTCCTTTTCTACCTTCTCTGTGTGTTAGTTGTGTGTGTGTGTGTGGTACAGGGGATTGAACCCAGAGGCAGTCTACCTTCAAGCTACACCCCCAGCCTGATTTTATTTCTTATTTGGAAACAGGGTCTCCTTAGGTTGAAGAGAACCTCATTCCTTGCTGAGGCTGCTCTCGAACATGCAATCTTCCTGTCTCAGCCTCCCAAGTACGGGGATTACA
Source organism: Graphiurus murinus (assembly GCA_004027655.1). Lineage (NCBI taxonomy): Eukaryota > Metazoa > Chordata > Mammalia > Rodentia > Gliridae > Graphiurus > Graphiurus murinus. The sequence continues at coordinate 12,072 of PVLC010017108.1, forward strand.
GGCGTTAGTTTTCTATTGCTGCTAACACAAAACAGCACACGCTCGCTGTCCCAGTGTCGGAGGTCAAGCATTTACCTCCCTCTTCCCCCATGCGGCCATGGGTCCACCTGGATAACCCAGAATCCTCTCCCTGTCTCTAGAGCCTTAACTTCATCGTGTCTGCAAAGTTCCTTTTGCCATGTAAGTACCATCTTCACAGGTTCTGAGAAATAGGATGTAGACATCTTTGGGGGCCATTTTTTTTGTTGTTGTACTGGGGATTGAACCCAGGGGCATTCTACCTCTGAGCTACACCCCTAGTTCTATTTTTTATTCTTTATTTTGAAACAGGGTCTCACTAAGTTGCAGAGGGCTTCACTAAGTAGCTGAGGCTGGCCATGAACCTGTGATCCTCCTGTCCCAGTCTCCCAAGTACTGGGATTACAAGCGTGCGCCACCATGCCCAGCTTGGGGGCCATTATTAAAGCCCCACACCCTTCTTTTTTTCTTTTGGTAGCAGGAATTGATCCCAGAAATGTTCTATCTCTGAGCTACATTCCCAGCCTTCCCAGCCCTTTGTAATTTTTTTTTTTTTTTTTTGAAACAGCATCTCATAGCCAGACATAGTGGCCCAAGCTTGTAATCTAAGTACTGGGGAGACTGAGACCTGAGACAGGAGGATCGCAGGTTCAAGGACAGCCTCAGCAAGTAGTGAAACTCTCATCAACCTAGCAAGACCCTGTTTTGAAGTAAAAATTTAAGGAAAAAAAAAAAAAAAACACGGCTGGGGGTATAGCTTGGAGGTAGAATGCCCCTGAGTTCAATCCCCTGTGCTAAAAAAATGAAACAGCATCTTGCAAAGTTTCTGAGACTGACATGGAACCTGTGATCCAAGTGTCTCAGCCTCCTAAGTACTAGGACTACAAGCGTGTACCACTACGCCCAGGTCTCTTTTTCTGTTTCTTACTCTCTCCCTTCCTCTCTGGTACAACCTGCCTCTAATCTTGCTGGCTTTGTCCCTGTGTCCTCCTGCCCCTTCCCTCCACCCACTACCTACCTCAGCCCTGAACCCTCACCAGACCCCTCCCTGCATCCAGGATCGCAGATGTCGCTGGCTATAGTCCGGATGATCTGATTGGCTGTTCCGCCTACGAGTACATCCATGCACTGGATTCGGATGCCGTCAGCAGGAGCATCCACACCTGTATGTGACCTGTGTCCCCAGGCAGGACCAGCTGCCACATGACCCCTGGCTGACATCAGCCCCAGCTAGCTCCCCATGCCCCTGGGGAACCTTACCCTCCCATCCCAACACCTGGTCCCTCATTCCTCTAGCCCCAGCCCCCCCGAGCCTTCTCTGCTCTAGTGCTCCTTCTGTGGCTCTGACTCTGCCCCCAACCCCTCCCCAGTGCTGAGCAAGGGCCAGGCAGTGACTGGGCAGTATCGCTTCCTGGCCCGGAATGGCGGCTACCTGTGGACTCAGACCCAGGCCACAGTGGTGTCAGGGGGCCGGGGCCCCCAGTCAGAGAGTATCGTCTGCGTCCACTTCCTGATCAGGTGAGCAGAGAGGACTGGGCAACCTTGTGCACAGGTCTTATCTGTAAGCATGTGTGTGTATATTCATGAGCATGCATGTATGTTGTATATACATGTGTGAGGAGGTACGCACATGTACATGTGTAAATATGTGTGGCCATGTGAATGCACACAGGTGTGCATGTGTATATGTGTATGTGTGTCTGTGTGCTGATTTTTGTGTGTGTGTGTGTGGTACTGGGGATTGAACCCAGGGGCATTCTACCTCCGAGCTATGCCCCCAGTCCTATTTTTTATTCTTTTTTTTTTTTTTTTTTTTTTTTGCGGTACTGGGAATGGAACTACCCCCAGCCCTATTTTTTATTCTTTATTTTGAAACAGAGTCTCACTAAGTTGCAGAGTGCCTCACTAGGTATAGCTGAGGCTGGCCATGAACTTAGCAAGACCCTGCCTCAAAATAAGAAAAAGGGCTGGGGATATAGTTCAGTGATAGAGCAACCCTGGGTTCAATCCCCACACAGGGAAAAAAAAAAAAAAGACTCTATATTTAAAAGTTAAAATAAGCTAGCCATGGTGGTACACACTTGCAATCCTAACTTGGGAGGCTGAGACAGGGAAATCACAGGTTTGTGGCCAGCTTCGGCAACATATGAGGCCCTCTGCAACTTAGTGAGATCCTGTTTGAAAATAAAATAATAAAATAAGGCTGGGGGTGTAGCTCAAAGGTAGAACACCCCTGGGTTCCATCCCCAGCACCACACACACACACACACACACACACACACACACACACACAGAGTTTAGCCTGGCATGGTGGCACACACCTGTAATCCCAGTACTTGGGAGGCTGAGACAGGAGGATTGCAGGTTTGAGGACAGCCTCAGCAAGTAGTGAGACTCTCATCAACCTAGTGAGACCCTGTTTCCAAATAAGAAATAAAATCAGAGCCGGACGTGGTGGCACACGCTTGTAATCCCAGTACTTGAGAGGCTAAGACTGGAGGATCCAAGTTCATGGCCAGCCTCAGCTACTTAGTGAGGCCCTCTGCAACTTAGTGAGACCCTGTTTCAAAACAGGCTGAGTGTAGCTCGGAGGTAGAATGCCCCTGGGTTCAGTCCCCAGTACTGCAAAAAAAAAAAAAGAAAGAAAATCAGGCTAGGGGTGTAGCTCAAAGGTAGGACACCTCTGGGTTCCATCCCCAGCACTACAAAAAAAAAAAAAAAAAAAGTTAAAAGCCAGGTGTGGTGGTGCATAGGTGCATACCAGCAATCCCAGTTGGGAGGCTGAGATAGGAGAATCACAAGTTTGAGGCTAGCCTCAGCAACTTAGCAAGACCCTGTTTTAAAAAATAGGGGCTGGGCATGGTGGCACACGCCTGTGATCCCTGTACATGAGAGGTTGAGACAGGAGGATCGCAGGTTTGAAGACAGCCTCAGCAAGTAGTGAAACTCTCATCAACCTAGGGAGATCCTATTTCCAAATAAGAAATAAAATTGGGTTGGGGTGTAGCTGAAGGTAGAATACCTCTGGGTTCAATCTCCAGTACCACAATAAATAAATAAATAAATAAATAAATAATAGAAGCCAGCAGATGGCATACACTTGTAATCCCAGTATTTAGGAGGCTGAGACAGGAGGATTGCAGGTTTGAGGACAGCCCCAGCAAGTAGTGAGACTGTCATCAACCTAGCAAGACCCTGTTTCAAAATAAAAATAAAATAGGGCTGGGAGTTTAGCTCAGAGGTAGAATGCCCCTAGGTTCAATTCCCAGTACCACACACACTAAAATAAAATAAAAAATAGACTGAGTATGGTAGTGCCTGCTTGTAATCCCAGTAATTGGGCAGCCGAGGAAGGAGGATCACAAGTTTGAGGCCAGGCTAGGCAATTTAGTTAGACCCTGTCTTAAAAATAAAATAAAGCCGGGTTGTGATGGTATATGCTTGTAATCCCAGTACTTGGGAGGCTGAGACAGGAGAATTGCAGGTTTACAGCCAGCCTCAGCTACTTAGTGAGGCCTTCCACAACTTAGTGATACCCTGTTTCAAAATAAAGAATAAAAAATGGAGCCGGACGTGGTGGCGCACGCTTGTAATCCCAGCATTCGGGAGGCTGAGACCGGAGGATCCGGGTTCGCGGCTAGCCTCAGCTACCTAGTGAGGCACTCCGCAACTTAGTGAGACTCAGTTTCAAAATAAAGAATAAAAAATAGGGCTGGGGGTGTAGCTCAGAGGTAGAATGCCCCTGAGTTCAATCCCCAGTACCGCAAAAAAAAAAAAAAAAAAAAAAAAAAAAAAAAAAAAAAAAAAAAGAATAAAAAATAGGGCTGGAGGTATAGCTCAGAGGTAGAATGCCCCTGAGTTCCATCCCCAGTACCGCAAAAAAAAAAAAGAATAAAAAATGGGGCTGAGGGTGTAGCTCAGAGGTAGAAGGCTCCTGGGTTCAATCCCCAGTTCTGTAAAAGAAAAATTAAAAAAAAAATTAAAAGGTCTGGAGGTATAGCTCAATGGTAGAGCACCTCTGGGTTCAATCTCTAGTCCCCCCCAAACAAACAAACAAACAAACAAACCCAGAAAGTTATCCAGGTCATGGTAGGTATCAATAGTTTCTTTTTGTGTGTGTGTGGTACTGGGTATTGAACCCAGAGGTATTCTACCTCCATGCTACAACCCTAGCCCGATTTTATTTCTTATTTGGAAACAGGGTCTCACTAGGTTGCTGAGAGCCTCACTAAATTGCCAAGGCTGGCTTTGAACCTGTGATCCTCCTATTTCAGCCTCCCAAGTACTATGATTACAAGCATGCGCCACCATGCCTGACTTTAATAGTTCCTTTTTAATGCTGACTAGTATTCCATTGTATGAGTGGACCACAGTTTATTTATCCATCCACCAGCTGGAAGACTTGGGGCTGTTTTCTATTTTGTGTCCTTACAAAAACAGCTACTGTAAACATTCTCATATAACATTTTGCAAAATCACAAGCTTTCCTTTCTCTTGGGTAAACATCCAGGAGTGGACTGGAGGGGTCAAATGCTGAATGTATATTTTACTTCTTAAGGAACTGCCACACTTTTTTCCACAGTAGCTGCACCATTTCACATTCCCATTAACAATGCAGCCTTTTCATATCGCTGGGTATTTCATTTTGTTTTAATTTTAATTATTGTTTTTTTTTGTGTGTGTGTGTGTGGTCCTGGGGATTGAACCCAGGGGCATTCTAATGAATGCCAGGCAGGCATTCTGCCACTGAGCCACACCCCCAAACCTTTTTATTTTGAAACAGGATCTCCATGAGTTGCTGAGGGTCTTGCTACATTGTTAAAGCTGTCCTCGAACTTGCTATCTTCCTATCTCAGCCTCCCAAGTAGTAGGACTAATTTTAGCTATTGTAATAAGTGTGTAGTGGTAAAACTGCATTTTAAAGGTTTTTCGCCTTTTAAGAATGCAGACTGTCAATGGCACAATGATGAAGGCAGCATTATTACAAGAGTTAGAGGGGCTGGGATGTAGCTCAGTGGCAGAGCACCTGCCTGCCTGTAATCCTTGTACTTTGGAGGCTCAGACAGGAGGATCACAGGTTTGAGGCCAGCCTCCACAGCTTAGAAAGGTCCTGTTTCAAAATAAAAAGGGCTGTGGATGTAGCTCAAGAGGTATAACACCCCTGGCTTCCATCCCCAGTACCATGCACACACATACACACATGCACAGCTTTATTTTGAGGGTTACTTACAGGACACAGTACCCATTTCCAAAGCCTTAGAGATTTTTCTAGAGCTGGGATGTGTTCTGAAATATAAATCAGCCGGACGTGGTGGTGCATGCTTGTAATCCTAGTACTTGGGAGGATGAGACAGGAGGATCCGGGTTCGTGGCCAGCCTCAGCTACTTAGGGAGGCCCTCTGCAACTTAGTGAGACCCTGCTTCAAAATAAAGAATTAAAAAAATAGGACTAGGGGTGTAGCTCAGAAGTAGAATGCCCCTAGATTCAATCCCCAGTACTACAAAAAAAAAAAAAAAAAAAAAGGAAGAGAATGAAATATAAATCAATTCATGCCCTATGTCTCTGCACTGCTCAGAGTTCTTTTTTTGGCTTCCCACTATCCTTAAGAGTAAGTCTGAGGCCCAATGGGACTCCTGCCTCTCTCCCCTTCTCACTTACTGGCCAGAACTCGGGGCCTTTGCAGATGCAATATAGCTTGACTAGAAGATGTTTGTGGAATGAGCAAATGAGTGAACTCCATGTGGTGTCTGTGCATACATGGGGAAGGTGTGCATATCTGTCCCTGTAAGCACTTGGACATATACAGATGTTCCTATCTGTGCCTGTGTGTTGGGAATAAGGGTGGGCTTGATCCAGCCTAAATTGAGATGTTTCCAGCCCTGGACGGGTTTAGTGAGGGGAGGGATCAGACTTTCTCAAAGAGCTGGTGGGAACTGGGCACGGTGACCCACACCTGTAATTCCAGCACTTGGGAGGCTGAGAAGGAGGATCATAGGATCAAGGCCAGCCTCAGCAGCCTAGTGAGACTCAGAGACCTAGTGAGACCCTGTTTCAAAACAAGAAATTGCTGGGCATTGTGTAGAACTACACTCCTGTAATCCCAGTTCTTGGGGGGCTGAGACAGGAGGATTGCAGATTTGAGGACAGCCTCAGCAAATAGTAAGACTCTCATCAACCTATTGAGACTCTGTTTCAAAATAAAAATTAAAAAAAAAAAAAATAAGGCTGGAGCCGGGTGTGGTGGCGCATGCTTGTAATCCCAGCATTCGGGAGGCTGAGACCGGAGGATCCGAGTTCGTGGCCAGCCTCAGCTACCTAGTGAGACACTCCGCAACTTAGTGAGACTCAGTTTCCAAATAAAGAATAAAAAAATAGGGCTAGGTGGGGGTGTAGCTCGGAGGTAGAATGCCCCTGAGTTCAACCCCTAATACCACACACAAAAAAAATAAGGCTGGGAGTGTAGCTCCGAGGTAGAAAACCCCTGGGTTTAATCCCTAGTCCCATAAACAAACAAACAAACAAACAAACACACGAGCTAGTGAGAGGAGCAAGCCCACCTGAATTTTGCCCTGAAGCGGTTATGATAATGAGAGGCAAATGAGGAGTGGTCCTCAGCCCCACACCCACTCTTCGAAAGTTTGTCTGCCCAAGGAGCATTTGGTTTGTCTGCAGCCAGAGACTGCGGGACCGGAGGTGCGGGGGACATAAGAAGGATGTATTTATAAACTCGTTCCCTTGAGCATGAAAAATGTCTATGAATAGAAGCTTCCTAAATAAATGCTTATTCATAAAAACATAGCCCATGAATTCTTCATATTTGGCAATGTAGTGAAGAAAATGTTAAAAATATATTTTTCATCAATACATTTACAAGAAGGTATTGCTAAGAAATACCTGTAAAGAGGATGTTTCGATCTCAGGCCTTTCACACTCCCACCCTTCGCCCCAAGTCTCCCCCTCTGTCTCTCAGTGTCCCCCACCCACCCCCAGCCTCCTCTCCTCCACCCAGGCTGTGCTACATGCCAGCTGCTTTTTTCTTTTTCCTTCTACAGAGGGAAGTGACAAACTTAACTTTCTTTTAAATGCCATTACAGATTGAGTATCCCTCATCCAAGATGCTTGAGATCAGAAGTGTTTCAGATTTCAGGGTGGGCTTTTTTTTCCTTTGATTTTGAAATATTTGCATATACATAATGAGAAACGGAGAAATGAGACCAAGTCTAAACCTGAAATTCATATTTACCTTATACACATATCCTAAAGGTAATTTTATATTTATTATTCATTCATTCATTCATTCATTCATTCATTCATTCATTCATTCTGTGGTACTGGGGATTGAACCCAGGGGCATTCTACCTCTGAGCTACACCCCTAGGCCTATTTTTTTATCCTTTATTTTGAATCAGGGCCTCACTAAGTAGCTGAGACTGGCCATGAACCTGCAATTCTCCTTTCTCAGCCTCCTAAGTACTGGGATTACAAGCGTGCATCACCACGCCCAGCTTCTTTTTAATATTTTTATTTTTATTTTTATTTTTATTTTTTTATTTTTTTTTTTGCGGTACTGGGGATTGAACTCAGGGGCATTCTACCTCCGAGCTATACCCCCAGCCCTATTTTTTATTCTTTATTTTGAAACAGGGTCTCACTAAATTGCGGAGTGCCTCACTAGGTAGCTGAGGCTGGCCGCGAACCCGGATCCTCCGGTCTCAGCCTCCCGAATGCTGGGATTACAAGCATGCGCCACCACGCCCGGCAATATTTTTATTTTGAAAGAGGGTCTCTCTAAGTTGCTGAAAGCCTTACTAAGTTGCTGAGGCCGGCCTCAAACCTGTGCTCCTTCTTTCTCAGCCTCCCAAGTCCTGAGATTATAGGTATGTGCCACCATGCCTGGCTAAAATTATTACAAATATTGTATAAACTGGGCGTGGTGGCACACATTTGTAATCCCCATACTTGAGAGGCTGAGAGAGGAGGATCACAGGTTCAAGGTCAGCCTCAGTAACTTACTTGAGTAACTTACTTACTTCCCAGTACCAAATATATATGCTTATGTGTGTGTGTGTGTGTGTGTGTGTGTGTAGTTTTGTTTTTTTTTTTTTTTTTTTTGCGGTACTGGGGATTGAACTCAGGGGCATTCTACCTCTGAGCTACAGTCCCAGCCCTATTTTTTATTCTTTATTTGGAAACAGGGTCTCACTAAGTTGCAGAGTGCCTCACTAAGCAGCTGAGACTGGCCGTGAACCCAGATTCTCTGGTCTTAGCCTTCCAAATGCTGGGATTACAAGCGTGTGCCACCACGCCCAGCTTATATTTTTAATAATTTTATGCATAACAAAAAGTTTCATGGTGTGTAATTTTCCACTTGTTGGAATGTTGGAGCATTTCAGATTTTGGGTTTCCTTTTTTTGTTGCTTTGTTTTGTTTTCTTTTGTTTTGTTTTTTTGCAGTACTGGAGATTGAACTCAGGGGCATTCTACCTCCGAGCTATACCCCCAGCCTTATTTTTTATTCTTTATTTTGAAACCGAGTCTCACTAAGTTGTGGAGTGCCTCACTAGGTAGCTGAGGTTGGCTGCGAACCCAGACCCTCCAGTCTCAGCCTCCCAAATGCTGGGATTACAAGCATGCACCACCATGCCCGGCTGTTTTGTTTGTTTTTGATACTGGGGATTGAACCCAGGGACATTCTTCCTCTGAGCCATATCCCCTTAGCCCTTCTTTTTTTAATTAATTAATTGACTTTTGTGTTACTAGGGATTGAATCCAGAGGCATTCTACCTCTGAGCTACACCCCTAGCCCTATTATATTTTTTTTAATTTGGAAACAGGGTCTTACTAATTTGTGAAGGACCTCACATGATTGCTAAGGCTGGCTGCAAACCCGCGATCCTCCTGTCTCAGACTCCCAAGTACTGGACTTACAGGTGTGTGCCACCACACTCAGCCTTATTTTCTATTTTGAAACAGGGTCTCACTAGATTGCTGAGAGTCTTGGCAGATTGCTGAAGCTGACCTCAAACCTGTGATCTTCCTGTCTCAGCCTCCCAAGTACTTTGGATTACAGGTGTATGTCACCATGCCCAACAAGGATTTGGGGTTTTCAGATTAGACATGCTCTATCTATAATGATAAAAAGTAGTGATGAAAATCAGGCCCTGATAAGAAACAAAATAATCATGAAAATTCTTTTCTGCAAAAGCCCTGCAGTCCCTGGATGCAATTGCCTTCTATAACAGGGCCTTGTCTGAAGGGACTGCCTGGGCTGGGCCCGGGGACCCTCCCTGACTCCCACTCCCCTTTCTGCCTTGTACCCCAGCCGAGTGGAAGAGACTGGAGTGGTGCTGTCCCTGGAGCAAACGGAGCAACACTCTCGCAGACCCCTTCAGCGGGGCCCCCCCTCTCCAAAGGACACCCCTAATCCTGGCGGCAGGCTCGGTAAGGAGTAGAGCTGTTTTCTCCCCAGCACTCTTGTAAGAAAGCCCTGTGGGACCCCACTCCACTTCCCTCCGCTCATCACTCACCCTCCAAACCACACAGGCATGCTCTTAGAACGTGCAGACTCTTGACCCGGGCCTTTGCACATGCAGCTTCACTTTCCTTCCTGTCCTCTCTTCTGTGTCTGTCAGATGATGGCTTCAGTCCCTCATCACCCTTTGCTCTCAATCCTGCTCTGGCTCCCCATTGCCCACACCTCATCGCTCTTGGGCTTCCAGTAATCTTTTTTTTTTTTTTGCAGTACTGGGAGTTGAACTCAGGGGCATTCTACCTCCGAGCTATACCCCCAGCCCTATTTTTTATTCTTTATTTTGAAACCGAGTCTCACTAAGTTGCGGAGTGTCTCACTAGGTAGCTGAGGCTGGCCGTGAACCCGGATCCTCCGGTCTCAGCCTCCCGAATGCTGGGATTACAAGCGTGTGCCACCACGCCCGGCTGGGCTTCCAGTAATCTTGACCCTTCTGAGTCAGGATCCTTTCTCCTTCCTTCTCCCTAACCTTCATTGCTGGCTGCCCACGCCTCTGAGATTGGGGTGGAATTGCTGATATCATTTTCTGGCCCAGAAATGGCTGTCTTTTTCTTTTCTTTTTTCTCCCATGGTACTGGGAATTAAACTCAAGGGCGCCATGCCCAATCCCCCCCCCCTTTTTTTCATTTTTTTTAAACTTGAAACAGAGTCTCACAAAGTTGCAGAGGGCCTTATTAAGTTGCCGAGGCTGGCTTCAAACCTATGATAATCCTGTCTCAGCCTCCCAAGTACTGGTATTATATGTGCGCCACCATGCCCTGCTGGGGCTGGCTGTCTTGACGTCCTGCAACATTAGATCCTCCTTGGGGGCCTTGGGCCAGTTTCTTTTCCTAACATGCAAGCCTTCCCTCCAGAACTGAATCCCCAAATGCTATTTGGGGTCACTGAGCCCTTCTTTTAGAACCCTCCAGGGTCTCACCACAATCTGGCAATCAAATACGGGCCCAGCAGGGGCCCTCCAGGCCCCACCTCCTCAGCCCTAAGGACAGTGGCCATCCTGATTGTTTTTTGTTTGTTTGTTTTTTTTTGCGGTACTGGGGATTGAACTTAGGGACATTCTAGCTCCAAGCTACACCCCCAGGCCTATTTTTTATTCTTTATTTTGAAACCGAGTCTCACTAAGTTGCGGAGTGCCTCACTAGGTAGCTGATCCTCCGGTCTCAGCCTCCCGAATGCTGGGATTACAAGCGTGCGCCACCACGCCCGGCCTGATTGGTTATTGATGATATCAATTGTGTTCCCTGGGCTTGGCTTGGGGGGCTCTGGCCCTCAGCCCTAGATAACCATCCTATGTCCTCCCCATCCCTCAGATACCCCTGGTCCCAGGATCCTGGCCTTCCTGCACCCCCCTGCCCTGAGTGAGGCTGCCCTGGCTGCTGATCCCCGCCGTTTCTGTAGCCCTGACCTCCACCGCCTCCTGGCGCCCATCCTGGATGGGGCTTCCGTAGCCGCCACTCCCAGCACACCGCAGGCCGCACAGCGCCCCCAAAGCCCTCTTCCGGTGAGCAGTCCCACCCACCTGAACCTTCAGGTCCCAGACTGCCCTGGCATTTGGCCTGAGCCTTTTGCTCCCTAGGCCTCAGGTTTTCCGTCTGTGTAGTGGGAAGGCTGGGGTGAGATAGGGTGTGGGCTTCTTTAAGACCTAGATCTCAGATTCTTCAAATGTTAGAATTCTAGAGTCCAGCCCCAGCTGAGGTTTGGACTCCCCAGGATGTTTGAACTGGCATAAGTGACTTATACCCATAGCTGTGACCAAATGTCCAGGCCCTCTGGACTTCGACCTTAAAGAGCTAAGAATGTGTAATCATCTTGATTATTTAGAGTCCTGAGTTCAAATCCTGAGTCGGCTCCTACCTACTATTTTACCCTGGGCAAGTAAATTCTTAGTTTCTTCATCTGTAAAATGAGGATAATAAGAAACCATGTAGTCCGGCGTGGTGGCGCAAGCTTGTAATCCCAGCATTCGGGAGGCTGAGACCGGAGGATCTGGGTTTGTGGCCAGCCTCAGCTACTTAGTGAGGCCCTCCACAACTTAGTGAGACTCGGTTTCAAAATAAAGATTAAAAAATAGGGCTCGGGGTATAGCTCGGAGGTAGAATGCCCCTGAGTTCAATCGCTAGTACTGCAAAAAAAAAAAAAGAAAAGAAAAGAAACCATGTAATTGATTATTCTGAGGGTTAAATAAGATCATTCTTGGGAAACACTTAGTAGGAGCTAGGTACCTTGCAAATACACAACAGACCCTAGCAGCTACCTTTTTTTTTTTTTTGGTGTGGTACTGGGGATTGAACCCAGGGGCATTCTACCTCTAAGCTACATCCCCGGCCCTATTTTATTTTGAAACAGGGTCTCATTAAGTTGCTGAGGCTGGCCACGAACCTGCAGTCCTCCTGTCTCAGCCTCCCAAGTGTGTGCCACCATGCCTGGCTTTCTTTACTTTTACTTTCTTTTTCTTTTTTGGGGGTGGGTGGTACTGGAGATTGAACCCAGGGGCTTTCTACCTCTAAGCTACACCCTAGCCCTTATTATTATTATTATTTTATTATTTATTTATTTGCAGTACTGGGGATGGAACCCAGGGGCATTCTACCTCCAGGCTACATCCCCAGCCCTATTTTTTATTCTTTATTTTGAAACAGGGTCTCAGTAAGTTGCGGAGGGCCTCACTAAGTAGCTGAGGCTAGCTGCGAGCCTGGATTCTCCGGTCTCAGCTTCCCAAGTACTAGGATTATAAGCGTACGCCACCACACCCAGCTCCCAGCCCAATTTTTTATTCTTTATTTTGAAACAGGGTCTCACTAAGTTGCAGACAGCCTCACTAAGTAGCTGGCTGGCCAAAAATCCAGATCTTTCAGTCTCAGCCTCCCAAGTACTGTTATTATTTATTTTAAAACAGTGTCTCATTAAGCCGAGCCTAGCTTCGAACCTGCTATCCTTCTGTCTCAGCCTTCAATATACTGGGATTACAGGCATGGGCCACCATGCCCAGCTAGCAGCTACCATTTTTTACTAGAGTGCAGATAGTCTAACCTTTGATCTCAGCAGGTTCATATTCTCTGCTATTGAGTGTCCTCATTCCCACCTTCACCCCAAGAAAATATCTCCTCTCTACTGTAACTTTTGACTTCACCCTTTACCACTGAGACAACTGGACTCCTCATTGTGTCCTTCCCCTCCCGAGACTCCAGACCCCAAGACCTTTAACCACAGAGGGCCTGACTATTTTGGCTTCAGGCTCTGGTCTTTCTAGCCTTTGATGTCTGCCCCATTGATATTTGTATACCTAGGCACTCTGACATTTGAACACCCAGACATCAGAACTCATTTGCCTTTGTCTTTTTTTTTTTTTTTTTTCGCGGTACTGGGGATGGAACCTAGGGGCATTCTACCTCTAAGCTACAGCCCCAGCCCTATTTTTTATTCTTTATTTTGAAACAGGGTCTCACTAAGCTGCGGAGGGCCTCACTAAGCAGCTGAGGCTGGCCGTGAACCCGGATCCTTCGGTCTCAGCCTCCCAAGTACTGGGATTACAAGCGTGCGCCACCACGCCCGGCTCTCATTCATATTTGTTATTTGACTCCTTTGGCACCCCAGGTGTCCGACATTTGGCCCTCGTTTGTGTGTATGTGTGCAGAACTGGGGAATCAAGGCCAGGGTTTCATGCATGCTAGGCAGACACTCTCACTGAACTGCATCCCCAATCCCAGCCCCCACTTCTACCTCAACTCCAGACTATTTTACTGTTGACACCTCCCCAGGCTCAAGAATACCTTAAGCCTCTGCTTCATTTCCCTACAGGCTGACCTCCCAGATGAGCTACTCATGAGCATGGAGAATGCACACAGACTCTTCACCAATGGGAAAAACCTCAAGGCAGTGGAGATGGATCTAGAAATAGCTCAGGTGAGGGCTGGCATGGAAGGGGGAGTGTTCATGTATGTGCTCTGGGGACTGACATATCTGGCTTTATAGAAGAGTGTGAGATGGCTGAAGGGAAGAAGGAAGGAAGGACTCATTAGGTAAATGGATGGATGGATGGATGGATGGATGAATGGATGGACCATTATATTTATTAATTGGATGGATGGATGGATGGATGGATGGATGGATGGTTAGGTGGAAGGAACATTGGTTGAACAATGGTAGATAGATGGATGATAGTTAGGCTTTTTTTTTTTTTTTTTTTGGTACTGAGGATTGAACCCAGGGGCATCTACCTCTGAGCTACACCCGGAGCCCTATTTTATTTTTTTTTTTATTTTGAAATGGTCTCCCTAACTTTCAGTCAGAAGGCCTCACTAAGTTGCTAAATCTGTGACAAACCTGCAATACTCCTATCTCTGCCTCCCAAGTACTGGGGTTTCAGGTGTGTACCACCACATCCAGCTTTAGGCAGATATTTGGATGGATGGATGGATGTTTGGATAGATAGTTGTGTAGATGGACCGCTGCTTCATTGGATGGATGAAAATTAACAGATGATGTTTGGATAGATGGATGATTGGTAGATAACTAAGATGCCAGAGGTATGATGTTTCAGTTACCTATTGCTCCATAGCAAATTATCCAAAACGTATCATCTTAAAAAACATCTAACATCTATTATCACATGGTCTCTGAGAACCATGAATCTGGGAGCAGTTTAGCTGGGTGGTTTTTGTTCCAGGAGGTTGAAGTCAAGCTTTCAGGCAGCGCTGCAGCTGCCAGGGGCTAGGGGATTTGCTTCTGAGTTCATGCCCATGGTGTTGGCCGGCCCTGGCTGCTCACTGGCTCTGGCTGGAGGCCTCAGTTCCCCACCTCATGGGCCTCCACAGGAGCTGCCAAAGTGTCCTCACAGTATGGCATCTGGCTTCCCCTAAGGCAAGTAGCCTAAGAGAGGTACAGACACACAGAAAGTAAGATAAGACAGAGGGTGCAGTCTTTCACAGCCCAGTCTCAGAAGTGACACACCGTCACTCTGCTCCACTATACAAATCATGCAGACCCACCCAGGTCCACTGTGGAAGGCAACTAAACTAGAGTATGAGCCCCCAAATCTGGGGATCACCAGGGACCCCAAACGTTCATGTCTCTTCTCTCATGCAAAATACACTTGCCCCCTCCCAAGGCCCTGAAAGGTCTCTTCCTATGACAGCATGAGGTTGAAGTGCAGAATCACATTATCCAAGCCTGCCCAGTTGTAGCGAAGCTCTGGGGTCAGCCCTTCTCCAACTACTGGCCTGTGAACTGAAGAGCCAAGTCACCTGCCGCCACATACCCAAGATGCAGAGGTGGACAGGCACAAAACAGCCCCCACACTCCTAGTGACAGACATCACTTAGCAGTTTTGAAATTCATCTGGGCAAGTCTTGGAAGTTCCTGGATGAGGTCTCATGCCTGCATTTCCCAGAGGGTTTCTCTGTGGTTCTTGATGTTGCCCTCTGGACCCTCGGCTCCTCACTCTGAATCACTTTTCCTCTCATGAAAGGTCACATGAATTTGCAGCTCAGCAGCTTTCCCCACCTGGCTCCTTTGGTGGTCCGGAACACATATTCTAGTTTGTGGAATAAAGTGTTGCCTGACTATAGAATTGAAAACAAAGCCAATTCGGGTCTTTTTTTTTTTTTTTTCCTTCAGTACTGGGAATTAAATTGAACCCAGGCATTCTACCTCCCAGCTACACCCCAGCACTATTTTTTTTTTTTTTTGGAACAGGGTCTCACTAAGTTGCGAAGGGCCTCACTAAGTAGCTGAGGTTGGTGAGAACCTGTGATCTTCCTGTCTCAGCCTCCCGATTATTGGGATTACAAGTGTGCACCACCATACCCGGCAATTCAGATCTTTAAACAAAAAGGAAAAGGAAGAACTTTTGTGGTCCAAAGGCATTTTTTCAATTTGTGCCATTTCTGCCTCTTTCTCTCTCCCTCTTTCATTTATTTGTGTGTGTGTGTGTGTGCGCGCGCGCGCGCGCGTGTTTTACTGGGGATTGAACCCACAAGCATTCAACACTGAGCTACACTCCTAGGGCCTTGCTAAGTTGCTGAAGCTGGCTTCAAACCTGCTTGTCTCAGCCTTCCAAGTACTAGGATTACAGGCATGCACCACCATGCCCAGCTGGAAAATTATTTTTAATTTTATTTTTGCAGAGCTAGAGATGGAATCCAGGGCTCCTTACATGCTAGGAAAGGCTCTACCATTAAGCTCTCCCCAGCCTGAAGTCAATTCTTCACTACACAGAGAGGTTCAGAGTTGTCAGAACTTTCAATGTTCTTCCATGTTTAACATTCCCTGTTCATCCATGTTTTACATTTTTCCTTAGCTTTTCTCTCTCTCTCTTTGCCTCTAACTATAAGTAGCAAGAAGAAATCATGCAGTCCCATCAAAACCCTGCTAACAGATCCTCAGCTGGACCACCCAGCTTGATAGTTCCATTTTCTACTTTCTGCATAACTGTAGGCAATAGCACTGCTTAAACTTTCAGCCTCTGTGAGAAAAATCCCAGTCCTCCACTTCCTGTGCTGTTCCTCATTTCCTTCTCAGCCTTCACTGGCAGCTGCAGAGTTCAGATTCTGACAGATCCTTTGTTCCAGGCAATTTGGGATTTCTCTCATATATACTCAGCATCCTTCCAATGCCTGCTTATTTCCAAAGCCTCTCCAGTACTTTAGATTTTATTTTGGCAGCACCCCACTCTTGGTACCAAAACCTTACCTATATCCATTTCTGGATAATCAATTACCCTAAAACTTGGCAGGTTAAAGCAATAAGCATTTGTAACCTAATGTAACTCCTGAAGACCAGGGGTCTGGAAACCATTTAGCTGGGTAGGTTTTGCTGAGGGTCTCATGAGGCTGCAGCCACCTGAACCTGAAAGCTTCCAAGGGTTCACTTCCAAGGTCACACACTAAGCTGTTGGTGAGAGGTCTCAGTTCCTTGCCTTGTGGGTCTCTCCATAGAACTGCTCATGATAGGGCTTCCCCAGAGCAAGGGATGAGAGAGAGAAGGAGAGAGAGACAGACAGAGAAAGAGAAACAGAGAAATAGAAGCTGCCATGTTTTATAGCCTAATGTGAGCCAGGCACAGTGGCACAAGCTTGTAATCCCAGTACTTAGGAGGCTGGAACAGGAAGTTTGAGGCCAGCCTCAATAACTTAGTGAGACCCTGTCTCAAAATTTAAAAAATAAAATAAAATAGGGTGGGGTGTGCAGCTTAGAGGTAGAATACCTCTGGGTTCAATCCTCAGTACCCCCCCCTACACACACACATATACAATTATAACCTAATATGGAAGTCACATGAAATCATCTCCTCTTCTTAACCCAAGTCAGCCCTAGTGCCTGTGGTGCTAGGGGACTACAGCAGGGTGTGAATCTCAGGAGGGGAGGATCATTGGCGACCATCTGGTGACGGTCCTTATACCCATTTTACAGACGGGGAAACGGAAGCTCAGACTCCTGGCTGCAGGCACCCCACTGAGGAGCGGTGGCGCTGGGACACGGGCTCAGGCCCACTCACGTGCAAGGCTTGTGCTCCTAACTCCCTCCTGCCCTCCGCAGGACGTCGATGCTCTGGATTTGGAGATGCTGGCTCCCTACATCTCCATGGATGATGATTTCCAGCTCAACTCCAGCCAGCAGCTACCCAGGGCCTACCACAGACCATCAGGGGCCGGCCGGCGGCCCCGCGCTCGGAGCTTCCATGGCCTGTCACCCCCTACCCCTGAGTCCTCCCTGCTGCCCCGCTGGGGGAGTGACCCCCGACTGAGCTGCTCCAGCCCCTCAAGAGGGGCTCCCTCAGCAGCCTCCCCCATGGCTGTGGCTCGGAAGAGGTGAGACCTAAAGGGGTGTAGAGAAGGCCACCCCACCTGTCTTGCTCCTGCCTCCTACTTCAGCTCACCCCTGGCCTCTGCTGCAGCCAGCCCTCCATGTCCCCAGCTCTATGCCTTCATCTAGGCTGTGTCCCCTTCTGGAGCTCCCACCACCGCTCTAATTGTTTATCCAATTCCCACCTCAGCCAGGAGTCACTCCTTGGGGACATATTTAAATCTGGCACAGTGACAGTTCTTGTCATAATTAAGAAGATATTAACCAGAACTGGCCACAGTGGCACACACCTATAATCTCAGTACTTGGAAGGCTGGGACAAGAGGATCACAGTTTTGAGGCCAGCCTCAGCATCTTAGCAAAACTCTGTTTCAAAATGAAAAATAAACTGGGCATGATGGCACACCCATGTAATCCCAGTACTTAGGAGGCTGAGACAGGAGGATCATATGTTCACGGCCAGCCTCAGTTACTTAGGCCCTCACCAATTTAGTGAGACCATGTTTCAAAATAAAGAATAAAAAATAGGGCTGGGGGTGTAACTCAGAGGTAGAATGTTCCTGGGTTCAATCCCCAATACAAAAAGAAATAAGCTGGGTATGGTGGCACATATCTGTAATTCAGTACTTGGGAGGCTGAATCAGGAGGATCACTGGCTCTCAGCCAGCCTTAGCAACTTAGTGAGACCCTATTTCCAAATAAAAAGTAAAATACAGCTGGGAGTGTAGCTCAGAGGTAGAATGCCCCTGGGTTCAATCCTCAATATCAATCAAAAATAAATAAAATGTAGCTCAGTAGTAGAGTGATAGTGACTTGGGATGTAGTTCAGTGATAAAGTGCCCAAGGGTTCAATCCCTAATACTATATTAAAAAAAAAAAAAAAAAAAAAAAAAGAGGAAGAAGAAATTGCCATAATGTCCAAGAAACTGTCTAGAACTGAGTGTCCTAACACCTTTAAGAACCTCTTGAAAGCTATGAACTCTTTCTTAAGGAAATTTACACACATATTTTGCGTATAATTTCAGAGCACCCATGTCCCTTGCTCTCCAGATTGGAGCCACGTGTCTATTTAGTCTCCAGAGAGGTCTCTTTTCTATCCTTCTGAGGTTTTTATGTATACATCCTAGTATCTTCCAGTGCTTCTGGCTTGGGGATGATTATATAGTGGGTGTCTAATAAAAATATATTAAATGAAATAGGGAGGGAATTAATGAAGATAGTGGGAAGGTAGGCAGATGGGTAGATGGAAGGATCAATAGATGGATGAATGGATGGTGAGTAGATAGATCAATATGTGGATGAGTGGAATGATAAATGGATCTCCAGGGGGATGAATGGGAAGATAGAATGGTAGCTGAATGAATGAATGAATGAATGAATGGGTGAGTGGGGTGGGGCAGATGGACACATAATAGGTGGATGAATGAAAGGAGAGATGGATGGGAGGTTGGTTGGGTAGGGGTGATGGATCATTGGATAAATAGTTGGGAAGTTGGATGGATGGATGGGTGGATGGATGGATGGACAGACGGACGGATTGGTGGCATGTGAGTAAAGGAGCTTGGGGGATGCACAGTTGCTCATCACCTGCTGACACAGGTGCCCCTACCTGCCCGGTCTGTTGTGTTCTGAGGATCTTGCCTGTTGTTCTCCAGGTCCCTGGCCCAGAGCTCAGAGGACGAGGGGGTGGAGCTGCTTGGAGTGAGACCTCCCAAGCAGTCCCCCACCCCAGAATCTGAAAACTTCCTGCTGCCTCCCCTCAGCTTGGTATGTTTGGGGACTGGTGGGATTCTTCCCTGCTCAAAACCCAGCAGGCTTAAAACTCCTGTTTTATAGATGGGA
Organism: Graphiurus murinus; assembly: GCA_004027655.1. Classification (NCBI taxonomy): domain Eukaryota; kingdom Metazoa; phylum Chordata; class Mammalia; order Rodentia; family Gliridae; genus Graphiurus; species Graphiurus murinus. Next base: position 31,263 of record PVLC010017108.1, read on the forward strand.
AAACCAGAGAGGGCCAGGGGCTGGCTGAAGGTCATACAGAAGATCAACGGTCCAGCTGAAGGCCCGGACCTTGATCTTCTAGTTCTGCTAATGGGTATGAAAAGGCTTTGCAAACATGTAAATAAATGCTGAGAAGAAACATTAAGCAGAGTAAGGGGAGCAATGCAAGTGATTAGTGTCCGTAGAAATTTTCTCTGCTTGCCCAGGACCCCTCCCCAAACTAGAACAGGCCCTTGCTGTGGATTGTTAGCGTAGAGTTGAGAGTATAAACATTATCCAGGCATGGTAGCGCACACCTGTAATCCCAGTACCTGGGAGGCTGAGAGAGGAGGATTGCAGGTTTGAGGACAGCCTCAGCAACTTAGTGAGGCCCTAAGCAACACAGTGAGACTTACTTCAAAATAAAAAATAGTAGCCGGTCGTGGTGGCGCACACTTGTAATCCCAGTATTGGGAGGCTGAGACCAGAGGAAACGAGTTCATAGCCAGCCTTAGCTACTTAGTGAGGCGCTCTGCAACTTAATGAGACCCTGTTTCAAAAAAAAAAAAAAAATAGAGCTGGGCGTGGTGGCACATGCTTGTAATACCAGCATTTGGGAGGCTGAGACTGGAGGATCCGGGTTCGAGGCCAGCCTCAGCTACCTAGTGAGGCATTCCGCAACTTAGTGAGACCCTGTTTCAAAATAAAGAATAAAAAAGTAGGGCTGGGGGTATAGCTCGGAGGTAGAATGCCCCTGAGTTCAATCCCCAGTACCGCAAAAAATTTAAAAAAAAAATAGGACTGGGGTGTAGCTCGGAGGTATAATGCCCCTGGGTTCAATCCCTCATACCGCAAAAATTAAAAAATAAAATAGAGCTGGGAGTGTAGCTCAGAGATAAAATGCTCCTGGGTTCAATCCCCAGTACCACACATACACACATACAAAGAATATAAATATTAGTCAGACTGATTCAGTGTTTTAATTACTTTTTCATTGCTGTGATCAAAATACCTGACAAAAACAACCTAGAGGAGGAAAGTTTTATTTGGCTCATGGTTTCAGAGGTCAGTCCATGGTTGGCTGGCTCCAATGCAGAAGCAACACGGCAGCAGGGCGCGGTGGCAGAAAGCGGCTCAGCAACCTAGAGGCAGAGAGAGGGCGGAAGGGACCAGGGACAGATACAGTCTCCAAGACCACATCCCCAGTGACCTGCCTCCTCCAGCCACACCCCCTGCCTATGGTTACCCACCAGTAAATCCATTCAGGTTAGTAATCCACCAGTGGAGTGATTCACTGATAAGGTTAGAGCCCCGATTCAATGACTTCACTCTGATCATTAGTACATCGCCAACGTGTGCGCTCTTCCACGGGACATCCTATATTCAAACCATAATACTTGGGGTCAAGTCCCAGGTCCGACACCTAGTCACTGAGAACTTGGGCAAGTGATGGCACCACTCTGAGCCTCAGTTTCCTTGTCTGGAAAACAGGTATAGGTGCATCTCACAGGACCACCATGAGGACTAAATGAAATTAGACAGACAGTGGGCTGTCATTAAATGGCAAGCAAAACAAACCAAACCAGTGGGTGTGGTGGCACATACCTGTAATCCTAGTACTTGGGAGGATGAGACAGGAGGATCACAGGTTTGAGGCCTGCCTCAGCAACCTAGCAAGACCTTATTTCAAATTTTGAAAAAATTTAAAAAAACTGGAGGTATAGCTCAGAAGTAGAAGGCCCCTGGGTTCAATCCTTAGTCCCCCTTCCTCCTGAACCTGCTAGTCACTCCCATCAGCGGAGCCCAGCGGGAACACAGAGCAAGGTCGTGTGGTGCTGGAGTCCACGCATGCAGTCAGCCACCTTGGGGAAAGAAGAGGCCAGCAAAGGGAGAAGGAGGCGGCTCTGGAGGAGCACACAGAGGATGTCTGGGACAGTGACTTGTCCAAAATCCACACAGCTGACAGCTGGAACCCAACTGTCCTTAATTAAGCATTGCACCATTCTGCCTCCTTGGATATTGATGGTGGTGGTGGTGGTGGTAATGGCAGCTTCTATCTCTCTCCTCCTAGAGTTGCCTTCTGACAGGAGGAGCAGCCCCAGGGAACCAGCAACATCCTAGCACCCTCCTCCTGGACATGCATCAGCCCTTGGGTGAGTTGCACCCCAGGTATTCAGAGCCCTGGGTTCCTCTGTCCCCTGGGCCCTGGATCGTTGGGAGAGGGATGGAGGAACCTGAGGGTGAAGGGGGACCATCAGTGCTCAGAGGGGACCTGGGTGGAAACGGGCAGCCCCCGCCTCCTCTCATGGGCCCCGTGGGGGGAAAGAGAGACCCTGATGGGGACAGGGACTTGCCCAGGCTGCCCCTGGGGAGGAAGTAAAGCACAGGCCTGAGCAGAGGTCTCCTGAGCCTGTATGTGATTCTGCTTTGGGAGCTGAATCCACTTGGCCATTCCCAGTAGTGTGGTAGTGGGAGAGTTTCTGCTTCTGAAGTCTCAGTTTCCCCCTCTGTCAGTTGGGGCCTGTTGTTGTAGTTCTTATCTGAAGGAAATGTTTTGAGGACGATTTGAGATGCGGCGCCAGCAGAGCTTTGCATGAGACCTTTCACATAGTAAGCACTCAAGAAACATCCCCGTGTGGTCTTGCTGCCGATGCTGGTCCTGCCGCCTCTCCATGGAGCACGAGACAAGCTGCTGTGCTTGTTTGTGTTGTTACCATCTCCCAGTACAGCCATAAAAAGAAGTAGCTAGCCAGGCATTGTGGTGCATGCCTATAATCCCAGTACTTGGGGGCCTGAGACAGGAAGGTCACAGGTTCGAAGCCAGCCTCAGCAACTTAAAGAGATCCCTCAGCAACTTAGTGAGATCCTGTTTCAAAATTAAAAAATAGGAGCCGGGCGTGGTGGCACACGCTTGTAATCCCAGCATTCGGGAGGCTGAGACCGGAGGATCCGGGTTTGCGGCCAGCCTCAGCTACTTAGTGAGGCACTCCGAAACTTAGTGAGACCCGGTTTCAAAATAAAGAATAAAAACTAGGGCTGGGGGTGTAGCTCAGAGGTAGAACGCCCCTTAGTTCAATCCCTAGTACCGCAAAAAAAAA
>PVLC010017109.1:0-34338 GCA_004027655.1 Graphiurus murinus
GGTGGCGCACGCTTGTAATCCCAGCATTCGGGAGGCTGAGACCGGAGGATCCGGGTTCGCGGCCAGCCTCAGCTACCTAGTGAGGCACTCCGCAACTTAGTGAGACTCGGTTTCAAAATAAAGAATAAAAAATAGGGCTGGGGGTATAGCTCGGAGGTAGAGTGCCCCTGAGTTCAATCCCCAGTACCGCAAAAAAAAATAAAAGCAATGGTACTCTCAATGTTGTTGATCAAGACTCTTAAAAGGAAAGAATCTGATTCAACTCAAGCTAGCTAGAATGTTAATAACGAAGTCACACTTTCAGGATCTGTGGCATTTCTTTTTTTTTCTTTTTTTTTTTTTTTTTTTTTTTTTTTTTTTTTTTTTTTTTTTTTTTTTTTTTTGTTGCGATACTGAGAATGGAACCCAAGGGCATTCTACCTCAAGCTACATCCCTGGCTATAATTTTCATTCTTTATTTTGAAATAGGGTCTCAGTAAATTGTGGAAGGCCTCACTAAGTAGCTGAAGCTAGCCTCAAACCTGCAACCCTCCTATCTCAGCCTCCCAAGTACTGGGATTACAAGCATGCGCCACCACACCCAGCTGATCTGTGGCATTTTTAAATGAAAATGCTAAAAGTTCAAAGAATTAATAAATAATATAACAAGCTAAAGAGGAAGTAAGACAATGGTATGTATGTATTCTGGTCATCTGAATAGCTATGCAAGCAAGTCAGTTTGACCTAGGAATCTATTTCTAGGGTTAAAATATCAAATTATTTCTACATTTAAATTCTCATTTTTCTTCAGCTTATACATCTGTTGAGTTATTTAAATGGCTCCCAGGGCAGAGGAGTTTAGAGGCAATACCAGTATATTTGTGGGTCACTTGTAAGTCATATGATTTTATACTGCATGCCATCTATACTTACAATGAATACTATTTGTAATTATCTCATAATCTCTTAAGAAAATTTATTTGATTATTTTTATAATAAGTATAAGACTAGAACAGTGGAAAATGCCTTTAATTAGTATAGTTTAAAAAAAAAAAAAGACTGTCTATCCCCTAGATTTTTTCTTTTCTCCATTTATCCTAACTCATCCCTCATTTCTCAAAAATATACTGAATTCAGTTAGTTCTATTACTGTCTTCCTTTTACAGATCAGATTTTTTTAATTAAGTAAAAGGATAACCCAGAAGTATCCACAAATATGGCAAGCTCTCAGAAAAGAAAATCATGCTTAAGCTTACTCAGCCACATTGACTCTATAGATTAGGTACAATATTTTAACTTTAGCATAAATTTAAACAAAAAAAGGGATAGAAATATATGCTTTCCATCCTTATATGGTCTCTTGTAACTCAGTGAGCAACCCTAGAGAAGATGTTAAATCCTTAAAATCCCTAAAAGATAGAAGAACAAATTTTGAACAATTAGAAAACATCCTTCAACATATGAATTTAGCTGTCAGAATATAGTGAATAATGCAGTTTCTTCAGTCCACTATAACTTATCCAATACACTAGAAAAACAATTTCACTCTGTGTCCTCATTTTTTTTTTTTTTTCTTTTGCGGTACTGGGGATTGAACTCAGAGGCATTCTACCTCCGAGCTATACCCCCAGCCCTATTTTTTTTTTTTATTCTTTATTTTGAAACCGAGTCTCACTAAGTTGCGGAGTGCCTCACTAGGTAGCTGAGGCTGGCCGCGAACCTAGATCCTCCGGTCTCAGCCTCCCAAATGCTGGGATTACAAGTGTGCGCCACCACGCCCGGCTTGTGTCCTCATTTTAAATCTCTACAACTTCCTTGAAGATAACAAATTCATCCCTGATTATCCCACAGCTATTTATATAGTCCTGTTTATAACATGTATGCATAATTATTTCAAAAATAGAAGATGAATGAATAGCTGTAACTCCTACAGACTTCAATCAAGCATGTAGGACTTGACTGAATCAAGCATGTAGGGTACTAGTAAAAACAACTATTGCAGTCAGCACTACTTACTGGACAAACAAAAGATGGCACACATCCTAGATATGCTTTCAATATCAGGGAACACTTCCTATTACAAGTGACAATGCAAAAAAAAAAAAAAAGTTCCTTTATATTAAAATAACACACGTAAATTGATATAAATGGACCCCAAAAAATATGCCAAGTAATTTCTAAGATATGCTAAAGTAGTGACAGATAAAATCCTCCAAAAATTCTGAATAAAAAAGGGAAACAATGTGGTATAATAACCAAAAGGAAGACAGGAGGAAGGACATGGCATAACTAAAAATTCTAAGGTACAGTAAGCTATTATGGTTATAATTTATATTTTTTTAAGTAAAACATCAGGTAGCATGGACTAGATGGGAGAACTTTGTAGATTAAATTTCCAATTGAAAACTTACTTCTACAGGAATCAAAGAGAAGCCTTGAAGGTAGTGAAAGATATAATAATTGAAGTGAAGGCATCAATACAAATTATAAACAGTAGATTAGACCACATGGAAAATAGAATATCACTCTTAGAAGATGACCATTCCAAAAATGAATCCATAATACATAATTTAGAAAAAAAAATTCGACAGTATGAATTGAGATCAATGAGATCTGGGCCAATTTTAAAAGAGCTAACCTAAGAATAATAGGCATAGAAGAGGGATTAGAAGTTGAAACTAATGGAATAAACAATCTTTTCAAAGAAGTAATATCAGAGAATTTTCCAAACATAGAGAAGTTGACACACAGATACAGGAAACATATAGAACTCCTCGAGAAAAGACCAAAAAAGAGGTTCACCATGCCACATAATAATCAAGTTGACTAATGTAGAGGCTAAGGAGAGAATTCTAAGGGCAACAAAAGTAAAAGGCCAAGTGACATTTAGAGGCAAACCAATCAGAATCACTCCAGACCTCTCAAATCAAGTCATGAAAGCCAGGAGAGGCTGGAGCAGCATATTCCAAACTCTGAAAGAAAATAACTTGCAGCCAAGATTCTCATACCCAGCAAAACTATCTCTCAAAATTGACAGGGAAATAAAAACCTTCCATGACAAACAGAAACTGAAAGCATTTATGTCTTCCAAATCAGCACTAGAGAAAATACTTAAAGAGATTAACTACAAAGAAGAACTAGCAAGTAAACATCAGAACCAGAGAAACAATAATTTTCAGGAAGCAAACAACTAAGCAAAGAAGAACAAACACTACTGCAAACAGAAGTCAAAACTCAAAATGTCAAGAATGAAAAATCATCTCTCAATAATCACACTGAGTATAAATGGCCTCAACTCCCCAATAAAAAGACACAAGGTATCCATTGAGAACCAGGCCAAGGCAGAGCAGAGCAGGGCGGGGAGGGGGGTTGATTTGGCTATCAAATTCCAAAGAGATGTGGTATAGTAAGTGTTGGAAATGAAAGAATGTTTGGAAATGGGAAAAAAAAAAAAAAAGACACAAGGTGGCAAAATGGATTAAAACCCAGAATCCATCTATATGCTGCCTGCAAGAAATACAACTTACAAACAAAGATTCCCACAAACTAAAGGTGAAGGACTGGCGTAAGGTAGTCAATGCCAATGGAACTCAAGACAAGCAGGAATAACAACTATGATATCAGATAAATTAGGTAAGTTAGACTTCAAGCCTAAGCTTATCAGAAGAGACAAACCAGGTCATTTTTTAGTAGTAAAAGGAACAATTCAACAAGAGGAAATAACAATTGTCAACATTTATGCCCCAAACATAGGTGCAGCCAATTTTATAAAACAAACTCTTCACAATATAAAGTCACATACATATCTCAATACACTAATACTGGGAGACTTCAATACTCCTCTCACATCACTAGACCGATCTTCCAGACAAAAGATCAGTAAAGCTAGATGCCTCAGACCTAAAGAATACCATAAACCGAATGGACCTATTAGACACATACAGAATATTTCATCCAACTACAGCTGTTCAATATAGTACCTGAGACTCTTGCAAATCAAAACTACCTTGAGATTTCACCTAACCTCAATTAAAATGGCAATCATCAAGAACACAAACAACAACAAATGCTGGCGAGGGCATGGAGAAGTGGGAACCCTAATACATTGTTGGTGGGATTGCAGATTACTGCAATCATTTTGGAAAACAGTATGGAAGATCCTCAGACAAATGGGAATGAACCTTACATATGATCCAGCAATACCACTTCTGGGTATCTACCCAAAAGAATGGAATCCAAACTACCAGACTGATACATGTGTATCTATGTTTATAGACACACAATTCACAGTTGCCAAACTATGGAACCAGCCAGGAGGTCTATCAACAGATGAATGGATTACAAAACTATAGGATATGTACACAATGGAATTTTACTCAGCCATAAAGAACAAAATCGTGTTATTTGTAGGGAAATGGATGGAACTGGAAAACATTATGCTAAGTGAGATTAGTTAATCACAAAAAGCAAAAAATCGCATGCTCTTCCTAAAATACAGAAGCTAGGGAGAAAGTGGGACATAAGAAGGACTCTAGATGAAGAGAGAGAAACCTTAGATGAGCAAAGAAGGTGACTTAACTGAAGGCCATGGGGGTGGGGGGAAACACCCTAATGCACATGATGTACTTTCACAAACATATCAAAGTCAATCACTACACTGAATTTGAGAAGAAGGGAGAGGGAGGGACTGGTGCAGGAATTAGGAAAGGATTAAGTGAGAAATGTGTGCATGTATGCCTTTACCAGCTTGTACCTAACAAAGATGTATGATTACAATGCACCAATAAAAAAAACTTAAAAAAAAAAGAAAACTTTCTTCTACAAAAATACATGGTCTTAATGTAAGAGTTTAGCTGCAAAGGAGGAGACTTTGTACTTAAAAAAACATATCCTCCTACCACACTGCTGCATAATATATCAATTGAAAATGGTTGAACAAAACATGAGGGAAATAAGCTACATTTAAAGTTTATTTAAATTGTTTACAAATTATGCTTTTACATACAAAGAAAAAGCACACAAAATTTGTTTATCAGATTTGAAAACAAAGATCTCTTTTGTGCACTGTAATCAATGCTTGAAGAGTATGACTGCAGTTCACATATCCTTCCATTTTATACAGTAATTTCCTACTCTTTGTCAAAAAGTTGAAGTATCTGTAGGTATTATATATAATATACATTAAGCTGAGAACTCTAAAAGTAAAATGAGCCCAAAGTATTTTATACTTTTGGTCAAGCTAAAAAAGATTTCTTAGATTAGATAGCACAGGCAAAATAAAAAAACTGAAAAGACAAAGAATAATTCATATGAAGAGTAAAATACTTACCAATTTGGCCAGCCTTCACTTTAAAAGGAACATCCAATTCACTCTTCAAAAGGAATAAAAAATTTAAAGGACATTGTAAATTATTAAGCACCCTCAAAAACACATTTTTGTACCATTTAAATACACTCACCTCTAAAGAGAACAAAACAACAAATGTTCTACATTGAAGTAATTCATAAAGTATAGGTTTTATGGCTAAAAAATTTTTTTATTAAACTTTGACTTTGCAGAAAGAATTCAAAAGAAAAACAAAATTATAATGGGAAAAATAGGAAAGAATTTAGAGTCAAAGAAAGTAACTGGATAAACTGGTTACTTGTTTTAATAAACCAAATCAAATGGGAAGTCCATGAACTTAAATACAGGGACACTGTTTATCTGAAATGCTAAGACAGGAAAAGGAATAGAGTTCCTTGACAACAATTACTTGAAAAGAACAACTAAACAATTGTCTCAAATAAAACATTTAATAAATAAATAAAACAATTCTAAAAGAAAAGATAGATTCCCCAAATATTATTTACAAAATTAGCATTTCCTATAAGTCACAAACACATACCAACCAATAATAATAAACTTTCACTTATTTAGGTTCCAAACTACTAGAAAGTTCAAGAGACATTTTTATTCAGAATATTAAACTCTAAATGATATCCATCATGACCAACCTGAGTCTTCAGAATTGTTAAAACTTAAACCAGAGCCGGGCGTGGTGGCGCATGCTTGTAATCCCAGCATTTGGGAGGCTGAGACCAGAGGATCTGGGTTCTCGGCCAGCCTTAGCTACCTAGTAAGGCATTCTACAACTTAGTGAGACCCTGTTTCAAAATAAAAAATAAAAAATAGGGCTGGGGGTGTAGCTCAGAGGTAGAATGCCCTTGAGTTCAATCCCCAGTACCGCAAAAAAAAAAAAATTAAAACACTCAGTACAGACTTTCTGTTAGGTATTATCTTAATATATATGAATACTATGGAAATCTGGCCACTGAAAAAGAGTACTTTAGGTTATAATTAACTAAAATAATGAATACATTTAACTATATGGTTGCTCTAGCATTTTAGGTGAATAGGAATTGGACAAAATACTAAATAGTTTTTCTAAAAAGTGTTTAGACCAAAAACAAAAACCTTCACTGGCAATAAGAGTATAGCTCTTTACTCCTAAAGGGCAAAAAAGCTAAATTCAAGGGAATTCACCGTATATAGGATACAAACTGTAAGCCATATACTTCTAATGCTAGGGTTTCATAATCAATTTTATTCTCCTAAAATAACTTTTATACCAAATAAATGTAAAGAAAAAAACATATTGAAATAAAACCTCACCAATCTGGTCAAACTGGAAAAGAAGGCTAACTTAATGGAAAATATAAATTACCAAATATTTTATATTTAATTATAACCAAAATTCAAGTTAGGCTAACAGAAAATTCAACTGTCATAATTATGTTTGATATACATCCTGTCCCCACCATTCTAGTTACACTTATTTTCTTACAAAACTGTCATAAGTTAAGAAAAAAAAAAAGTTTCATTCTGACCTCTAGCAACAGAATAAGTTCTAAATTTAAAAATCTTGACATGCCATATAAGGAGAAGGAAAGAATAGTTAACTATTCTGAGTACCTACTATGTGTCAGGCTCTACTTCTCATCTTATTCAAACCATAAAGCACAGATATAGGGTAAATATAAAGTCATAGGAGCCGGGCGTGGTGGCGCACGCTTGTAATCCCAGCATTCGGGAGGCTGAGACCAGAGGATCCGGGTTCAAGGCCAGCCTCAGCTACCTAGTGAGGCACTCCGCAACTTAGTGAGACTCGGTTTCAAAATAAAGAATAAAAAACAGGGCTGGGGGGTGTAGCTCGGAGGTAGAATGCCCCTGAGTTCAATCCCCAGTACCGCAAAAAAAAAAAAAAAAAAAAAAAGTCATAGGGAGGAAGATAAGTATTGTTTTAGTTTTAGCTCAACAGTAACACAAATTAACTGTTGGAGTGAGAATTTAAAAATCCTATTTTACCTCTTATTATTACCACAATACTATAAGGCTAGATAAATTGTTAATGTCAAGCCCTTATTTACCTGAAAATGTGTAAATATAGTTCTGAGGAAAAATATTTCTGTAATTAAAATGTAGACTAGCCTCAGGCATGGGGTGTACACCTGTAATCCCAATACTTGGGAGGTTAAAACAGGAAGATTACAGGTTCGAGGCTTGCCTCAGCAACTTAGCAAGACACTATTTTCATTCTCGGAGGCTGAATGTCCCTGGGTTCATTCCCCAGTACCACAAAAATAAATCAATAAATGAGGAAAAAAAGAAAAAGAAAAATGTAGACTACAAAGTGATACTGTCAAATTAAGCCAAGAAAAAACATTCCATTTTCCAAAAGATACTATTTTGACCATTAGTAAGAATAATTATAAGTCTTTAATTTCAGATTTTCCAATGACAAATAGTTAAATAAGAAATCCTTCTTTGAATGACTCAATCACTTTATCTGGTACCTGGTACCAGATGCCTGGTAACCAAAGGTTTCTAAGAGCTTTCTAAATTAACTGAGTTATTAGCATAGTTTAAAAAAAAATCTTACCAGAGCATTTTCTTTTATCTGTAGATTATCTAAAGCCACATTGCCTATAAAAATGAAAAAAGGAAAAAATATTACTATACCACTTAGTTCAATGTGTCATAATACAACATCAAACACTAAGAATACAATGCTAAAAGCTAAGAATATATGACAAATAAAGGACCCAAAGACCCAAGTGTCCAGCAAGGAGGCTTCTATATTGCAGAACAAAAATAAAAGTAGACATATGCTTATGGATTAATTCTGTTCCCTAATGAATTAAACTAAATTACAATTAGGAACTCTATTCAAGCCAACAGAAGGGAACTGCACAGATACTACTATGTACTTGAAGCCATTCAAACTACAATATCTAAGGACCATGGGCAGACTTTCAGACCAGCTCATGAGTTTTGACTGTTCTACCCAGGGACTCATCTGCTTTAAGCCAGGTGTGGTGGTACATGCCTGTAATCCCAGCACTTGGAAGGCTGAGACAGGAGGATCAAAGATTCAAGGACAGCCTCAGCAAGTAATGAGACTCTCATTAAAGTAGAAAGACACTGCTCCAAAATTAAAAAAAAAAAAAAGAGTTGGGAGTACAGGTGGGTTCAAACCGCAGTACCACAAATAAAAGTTAAGACACTAACATAATGTGTGTAAAACAATGTAAATATCCTTATTTAAGACAGCTATTTGTATTGCAGTGAACTCTGGTTCCTTGATAAAGAAACAGGTAGTATTTAAGATGCAAAATACTGAACATTACTAATATGGTCAACAAAGTTAAACAGGCATATTTAGAAAGATTGAGAGACATTATAAGTGATTACCACTACATAGTAGGACTAAGGATGGCTTTTTTTATTAATGGTTTTCAGTTTTGTTTTTGTTTTTTTAAGTACTGGGGATTGAACTCAGGGGCATTCTACCTCCGAGCTATACCCCCAGCCCTATTTTTTTTATTCTTTATTTTGAAACAGGGTCTCACTAATTTACGGAGGGCCTCACTAAGTAGCTGAGGCTGGCCGCGAATTCGGATCCTCCGGTCTCAGCCTCCCAAGTGCTGGGATTACAAGCGTGAGCAACCACGCCTGACTTGGTTTTCATTATTTTCCAGTTATAATAATCAGATACTACTTTTTTGTGACAGTATTATACAAATTATAACAGAAATGAGGAAATAAAACAAAGGTAAAATTTAATGACCATACAACCTCAGTGTTTTTATATAAATCTTCCCATACCTAAGATCCATATTACCTACGAACACATAAAAACAGAGAAGTATCTACATCTGCTACCCAGAGTCTAACAAACAAATGCAAACTTCCTCTCTGAAAAATGTGAATGTTATCTAACAAAGAGGAAGTATAACAATATCACTCTGAATTATTTGCATTGGAGGAGGAGCCACTAGTCCTACTGCAAAGAGAAGGAAGAGAAGGAATTGCAGCAGATTTCAGATTAATATCAGCCCTGGCATAAAGGGGTAAAAGTGCATTAATTCATTAATTCAACCAGCAGATGAATTAATAGGTAAGGGACTGGCTAGCAAGTGTTCTCCACTACACTGCATGCTGTTTTGACAGACAGAGGTACAACAGATTAATCATATACACTACTAATGCCAAAAATTCCATTTAAATAAAAATAATCTGTAGCACTAAGATTAAAAACAGACTGCCCTTAAGTATCAACCATCTTATATTTAATTGAATACTTAGTTTTCCTTCAATATAATATAAAAAGTCCATATACATACAAATAACTTTCCTGCTGTAGCTGGATCACCAGGACTAAGAATACATGGAAGCCATAGGAAGCTCCTGAAAAAGTGAGTAGTAAATATGTGTATCTAATTTTAAAACAAAACAAAAAGTACAGGATGACTAATAATCGGAGTTGGATACGCCTGACTGTGCCAACAAGGAAGGCCCTAAAGCCAATCCTGCAGCTGGACGGCTCTTACAAAAATCCAAAGAAACCAAAGAGAAGAACAAGTAAGGAAGCTCTATGAAGTGGTCTCCTTCAAGCCTGAAGCAGGAGAGAAATACGTCGTTGGCACTTCAGAGGAGACCCCACAGGATCCTCAGGAATAATATATAAACAGATAAGCACACACTGCTAGAATGCTTATAATACTCAGGTGGAAACAACAATAATAACATAATCTTTAATATTTCAGAAAACACTTTCAGATCTATTACTGTGTTGGGGGCCGGAAGGCCTGTCAGAGCTGGAATTCACACTTTGAGGGAACTCCCCCTCAGCAGCCACAGTGAAGGTGCAAAACAGGTTCTATCTGTTATCCTGCTGAGGCCCTTACCTAAAAAGGACATGATCAACCTTGACCGATCATACAAACCCACACAAGCTTGCCTGACCCCACCTGACCCCACCCCTCGCCTCTTAAGTGGTCCTGCTTTAATAAAAAATTGAGGCTTGATCAGAATCCTGTCTTGCCTTCATTCTTTCGCGTCCCTTGTTTGTCTCATTCCCTTAGGATTAGCCGCCTCTCCCATTCACAACCCCCGCTGGCCGGGGCATTCAATGGCGCCCACATGTGGGGCCGAGGTATAGACTTTTTCCGGGGAACGTCTGCACACAGTTGGTCCAGCCGGACATTCTCCTGAGTCACCGCGGACATGGCCGTGAGGGAAAGACTCGTCTTTGGATCGCCACGGAAATCACCCGCCCATGAGACTGATCCTGGTTAAGGTAAGCAGACGAATTTTTCAAACAAGAATTTTACCCTAAAGGCTTCTAACGATAAGGAGTCTCCCTTTACACATTGGTCTTGGTTTCAAGGCTCTCAATCCAAGTCCAGTCGCTAACAGACACTTCACTACGCTGATCCGGGAAGAATGAAAGGTACCGAAATCTGGCTATGCGAAAACTCTGAATCACTCTGACAAAAGACCTAGTTTCTGGTTATTCCTTGTCACGAGTCCCGCAAACCCTGAGCTCACTCAAGTCTTAGTGATCACTTCCTGGTATGGGGCCTTATACATCCCGACCTATGACATGTGAGCAAGGGCCTTCTTAGGCAAACGGACATTGTGATTAGGGCTTTTATCCAGTCTCTTGGTACTTTCAGAGCTGATCTGGTACGGGGTTTATATGTCCCAGAGGCCTACGCGGAGGACACAGATTCGGGAGCCTCTTCCGTCACCAACATGGGTTCCTCTCTTAGTTCCCATGAAATTTTCCCTAGTGGGCTCAAGGAGTCCCTCAGGACGTGAAGAATTAGGGTTTAAGAAAAAGAATCTTAGAAATTTTTTTCTCTTATTCATGATGCATGCCCCTGGCTTTCACCAGAGGGCACCATCTACTCGAGACGATGGCAAAAAGTAAAAGACCTAGTGGGCTCAAGGAGTCCCTCAAGACGTGAGGAATTAGGGTTAAATAAAAAGGATCTTAGACACATGCCCCTGGTTTCTAGCAGAGGGCACCATCGATTCAAGATGATGGCAAAGAGTAGGATTTTTATCAAGCTTTTGGCCCTGAGCCGGAAATGCAAAAACTATACCCCTCCCTAAAGGCCTTAGGAATTTCACCCCCTGGGGACAGACTCACAACTCCTGAGGATCAAATAACTTTAGATAAGCAAGCTGCCCAATACCCCTCCCCAAAGGCCTTAGGAATTTCACCCCCTAAAAACAGACTCACAACTTCCGAGGATCAAAAAAAAAAAACTTTAGATAAGCAAATTGCCCAATACCATGATGAAAATTCCTGGGGATTCACCACTACAGCCCTCCAAGATACCTTCTCACAACCTTACAGACCCCCACCATATCCCTGCCCCCTCTCCCCTCGCTCAGATTTCATCAGGCAGATTAAGGTTTCCCTCACCCACAAGGTTTCGTCCTTAAGAGAGATCCTCCAGCAAAAACATGAACATTTAAAACTCCTTAAGGAGCTTCAGGCTCTCTAATCAGAATTAACCTCACTAAAAGTCAAGGGAGCTACCTCCACAAAAATCACATATTTCGACCAAAACACTTGTATGTCTGTATCCATAAATGTATTGTCTGTATTGTCTACATGGTACCAAAATTAGCTTATAGAGCTAATTTAAAAGAGTGCTCATAGGTTAAAAAATAAATACATAAAATAGATCCAAATATCTTTTAGTTCATGTGACTTAAGTCTTTAACAAATAAGTTTAAATGTATTGAGTTAACAGATTTTTTTTTCCAGGTTAGGCAATGTTCATTGTTTTTAAAATATTTTATTTGTTAAAATGACTTAAAGTGCTGACTGGCTATTAAACAGGTAAATTAGGTTTTTTCAAGATATCAATCTCCTCTTTAAAATAATAAGCCTAGGTATTTTTTTTTCATTTCATTAAGATAATTTCCTATGTTCTTTATATTTAAAACAACATGATTTTTTTATTCTTAACATTTACTAAGGACCAGCTTCAGAATTTGAGCTTTGACAAAATCTCTTATGTTTATTGTCTTTGATTACCTAACAAGCTGCATCCTATTAGGATCAGGGTTTAAATGTCTGTACCTGTTTAATGATTACTTCATACCTCTAGCTAAGTGACCAACTTTAACTTTGGGTTACTATATTTGACACTCTATATATCTGTGACCATAGATGTATATATCTAAGAGCTAAATATGCTGTGTATGTAGCTTCATCTAAATGTTTTTATAATAGCTTATAAAGGTAAAAGTATATGGGTTTTATATATGTGCAAGCTAACTAATATAAGTAATCTTTCTATACAATATACATTGTGTTGATATCTTAAGTCACTAAAACTTCTGCCATCTATGTTTTAGTACCATTCAAAAATCCATCATTAAGACATGGTTTACAAGCCGGGCGTGGTGGCGCACGCTTGTAATCCCAGCATTCGGGAGGCTGAGACCGGAGGATCCGGGTTCGCGGCTATCCTCAGCTACCTAGTGAGGTACTCTGCAACTTAGTGAGACCTGGTTTCAAAATAAAGAATAAAAAATAGAGCTGGGGGTGTAGCTCGGAAGTAGAATGCCCCTGAGTTCAATCCCCAATACCGCAAAAAAAAAAAAAAGACATGGTTTACATCTGTTTGCTTTAAATAAATGTTTTATTATTGTATAAAAGATATTCAACCATCTATCAGATAATACGCTTATTTCTGATTATTAATATTGTCCTCTAAACTTATAAAAATTTAGAGCTATTTAATTTTTATCAATGCTGTTAACCTACATAGACTTGTAATTATAGTTATCTTATTGAGACACAAATTCTAAATTTCATTTCAAAGGTTAAGGTTACGTTAAGGTTAAGTTAAAATTGTTAACTTTTATGTATTTTGTTAATTATTACTGGTTTCTTTATTAGTTAAATATATTTATGTCTCCTAAGTATCTTCTAAAATGCAAAACTTAAGAAAATACCTTACCTAGCTGATATCCTATAAACAAAAAGGTTAATAGCAATTTTTGAGGTTTATATTTGTGTATTTCTAAATTATATTATAGTCATTTTCAAACAAAGATAGTTAAAGGTGATAAAACACTGGATATTCTAACTCATGCCACTCTGGTTAAAGAAAAACACCCTAATGAGCATGATGTACTTACAAGATCACATCAAAGTCAATCACTAAACTGACCAGGAGATAGGGGGAGGGTGGGTGGGAATTGGGGAAGGGTTAATGAGCAATATGTGCATGGATGTCTTTACCTGTACTAGCTTGTACCCAACAAAAATGTGTGATTAACCCTGTTGTACCCAAGAAATGTATAAAAATCCATGCTAAAAAAATAAATTAATTAATTAAAAAAAAAACTTGGATAATTATATATGTAAAGTCAAATTTAAATAAGGATTTGTTTATGTTGTCAAATATTATCAAAACTATTATATCTTTGTAATTGTTATCTGTTAACATTACAGATGTATTTTAACAGAATAACCTAAACAATGTTTTGATAACCATTTCCTGAGAAACAGGCTATGATATTGACTCTGAATCGTTAAAAGGACTGGTGAAACTGACCATCTGGGTGCTCAACAACCGGGTCTTATAAAACAATCAGGAAGTAAAAGGGCTAAAAGAATAGCCCATATTTTGGCCCTTGCCCTCCAAGGTCAAATAGGACCCAAGGAAGACTTCACTAAGGCTCCTACAGCTCCGGTGAGTCATCTGACCTCCCAAAATGGGGGGTCATAAAGGCTCCAGAGACTGGGAGCCACCAGCACAATCTCTACAAAAAAAGGAGTCATTGGACAGAAAATGTCCCCTATGCTTCAAGGGAAGCAAATGGTTAACAGACCATGACCCATCCATCCTCAGAGATGAGAGCAAAGCCTCACAGACAGGAGTAACTCTGAGGAGCCTTAACTGACCTTATCAGCAAAATTTATAATTCAAAATTGACCAATATTGGGCTAACTACTTGGCCTTGAACACCCAGCAGGGAAGTATAACCAAAATGAGTGACTACATTATAATTTATAATGATGCTTCTGCCTTCAGGCTTATAAAAAAATATAAAGTGACATTGATGCCCAAAACTTCTGAGTATTTATAAAATGCTGTAAAGCTAAGCCTGTCTTGCTTAAAGTTTTACAGGTCCAGGACCACCAACATCATAAATTCCTATTCCTGTAAGGTACTGGACAGTTTAAGAGTCTTGCTCAAAGTTAAAAAAGCCTATTTAAATTCTCCTATATACTGTAAACTAGGAATCTTGCTTCTTTTTACTCTTGTGGAAACTTTTTATTTTCCCTTTTGATATGGGAATCTCTATGCTAAACTAAAAACTTTAAAGATACTTAAGAGTTAATGTAGTCTCTCATAGAGTAGGAAAAAGATACAATAACCTAAAACCTAAAGTGAGATGCTTGTTTTACAGAAGGCTCTGCTAATATGTAAAAACAAAAGACAGATAGTAATAGTAATAAGCAAATTATTGTTACTAATTAAGAGTATCATAGAAACCAATAAGGTAAATTGTATGCTGTGATTTATGCTTTGTGCCTTGAGAATGTGTCACAATGTCATATATAACCTAACAGGTTGGCTACCTGGCTTCCAGTTTAAAATGTTAATCATTTGGTCCAGGGTATATCTCCTGGCCCTTACTGACATATTTTCTGGATGGATAAAAGCATATCCTACTTAAACTAAAATTATTCCTAAATTTGGGCTCCCCAGCTCACTTAAAAGTGACACTGGATCTTCCTTTATCTCAAAGGTAACACAAGAAGTCTTGCGAGCTCTGGACATAACTTACTATCTCCATAGCTCCTAGTACCCTCAATTGTCAAAAAAGGTGGAAAGGACTAACTTACCAAAATCAAAACCACCTTGGGAAAACTATGTCAAGCGACCTTTTTGAGCCCTGGTTATGCTTACTGCCCATTGCTCTATTAAGGATTAAAATTGCCTAAGATCTCTCTTTAACTGAGTTCTTACAAAGTGCTTTATAAAAGGTCTTTTTTATGACAATAAGGTCCTTCCAACTCCTGATAATTTGACCTATGTGGCAAAGATACAACTAGTTGATTGTGTCTTACTCAAAACCTGGAAAAAGGATTCACCCTTAGACCAGCTTCTCCCAAAGTAAAAGGATCCTTCCCAAGTTCTTCTTAGGACACAGTTCTTGGATTCATATGTATGAAATTAAACCTATCCCTATTGAGACTTTACAGAATCAAGATTCTAAAGTCAAAAGTAAACCTCTAGATGCCGATAAGACCTGTGAACACTATTCCTGTGAGCCTTTAAAGATTTAAAATTATTATTCAAAAGAACAACTAAGACTAAATCAGGATAAGTTTTATTTTTGTGCTTTTTTTCCATTATAACTATATTATGTCTACATTATTCTTCCAGGAAAAAACAAACTTCTTTCTTACACTGGGCAC
This sequence comes from Graphiurus murinus, assembly GCA_004027655.1. Classification (NCBI taxonomy): domain Eukaryota; kingdom Metazoa; phylum Chordata; class Mammalia; order Rodentia; family Gliridae; genus Graphiurus; species Graphiurus murinus. The sequence goes on from PVLC010017109.1 coordinate 15,765, forward strand.
AACAATATGCCAAAGGTATTAATAGAGATGCCTGTTGGATTTGTGGGCTATTACCACATCTAGCTCATCGGGGCTGCCCTAGTGGGTACCCCTAATACAAGAAAATGATTGGCAAAATCTCGTTACCATCTTAAAACTTACTACATGAGCTAATGTTTCCCAGTGGCCTATAAATAAGAACCTTAAACAAAAAGGGCCATAAAAAGTTTCTCTGTAAATAAAACAAATGTATGGCATTTTACCAAAAGTTATCCATCCTAAACTCAAAATATATCTAAAATAAAAGATAGTAATCATGAGTACCTAAGAGGATACTCTCAAATATGGAATAAACATGTTCGAGTAACACCCACTATGGAAAGACAGTCAAACGACAACTCTCTGTTGGGAACAGAGAAATCATTCACTTGATTTTTTGAATAATTCCACTCATAAGCTGGGATGGATTCCTATAGACAAATGTAATTATACGATTATATTAAAAGATACAGATTGGTTTGCTACCAATTGGAGGTGGAAAACAGAAACAAGATGGCCAGCACCAAAAGGCACCCAATGGCTGTGTGGTGCCAACCTTTGGCCATGGTTACCTCCAGGCTGGATAGGAAGTGTACATTAGGATATCCTTGGCTACAAGGGCACTGGACTAAGACCATAGACCGTCCAGCTAACCTCCCAAATTTACAACATCGGTGGACACGATCAGTCTTCCACGGGTATGATCATGTAGTCTCTATTCTATTTCCCTCAGCTGGACCCCAAAATGTAATCTGGCATATAGAGTCCTTTAGTAAGTATACACAAAAGGCTCTAAATAACACAGCTGAAAGCATTTTACTAATAAATGATGAAATGCAAATGATAAAAAAGGCCATCTTACAAAATCAAATGGCCCTTGACATATTAACGACAACACAGGGGGGAACCTGTGCAATTACTAAAACAAAATGTTGTGTTTATATTCCTGATAATTTAAAGAATGTGTCTTCTACAAGACCTACGTTCTCAAATTAATATTGTGTCTGATCCTGACCTAAGTTTCAATGACTTACTAACTTCCTAGTTTTCTGGAACATCTTGGTGGAAAAAGGTCCTCATTTCCTTAGCCAGTATACTTTGCATGGGAATACTTCTCTGTTGTTTGATTTATGTTGTTGTAGACTATTATCTCAAATGCACTTGCCTTCTCTTTCACAATATCAAAGAGTAATGGTTCTACAACCAACAAACCCTGACCCTCCTATGTCTCCTTTAGATCAATTAAAAAAGACTTCTGATCCCTGACTAGGCAGGGACAACGACCCCTTATAAGCTTTCTCTTAATTCTCACATTTGGTCCACAGATCTTTAAAAACTAACAGCCTTCATAAAATCCCAGATAGACTCTGCTTTGGCCAACCCCATCCAGGTACATTACCAGCGCCTGGAAATGATGGATAGATGGGACTCTATCAGGAGCATGAAAGCCTCCAAACTCGCTCCCTCCCCATGGGGACAGCATCTCAGCCAGAGAGATGCTTACCTGGATTATAGCGGCCAGGTATGGGCATCGAACTGGGTGCAGAGCAAAGCATTGCACGAGAAAGGTCCCAATTGACCTCCTCCGGATTTCTCTGGGAGTATACCTGGTTTGCATAGAGGTTGACATCACCTAAAACCAAAACTTGGCTCTGCCTCTCCTCCCCAAAAAGATGTCGAGAGCCATACAAAATGGGTATAGCCCACGGGAGGAACCAGGTCAATGTCTCCCCCGGTCGATCAAAGCCCACTCCCTATAAAACAAAAAGGGAGGAGATGTTGAGGGCCAGAAGGCCGGTCAGAGCTGGAATTCACATTTTGAGGGAACTCCCCCTCAGCAGCCACAGTGAAGGTGCAAAACAGGTTCTGTTATCCTGCTGAGGCCCTTACCTAAAAAGGACACGATCAACCTTGACCAATCATGCAAGCCCACACAAGCTTGCCTAACCCCACCTGACCCCACCCCTCGCCTCTGGGTACTTAAGCAGTCCTGCTTTAATAAAAAATTGAGGCTTGATCAGAATCTTGTCTTGCCTCCATTCTTTCGCGTCCCTTGTTTGTCTCATTCCCTTAGGATTAGCTGCCTCGGTCTCCCGTTCACAACCCCCACTGGCCGGGGCATTACTGGAGCAGAAAACAAGATATGTATATCCTGTTTATATATACATGTCCTGTTTCCTGCAGAGCCAGGAGTGGAGGTGCACACCTATAATCCCAGGACATGGCAGGCTCAGACAGAAGGATGGTAGGTTCAAGAGGAGCCTCACTCAGCAACTCAGTGAGACCCTGTTTCAAAATAAAAAATGAAATAGGGCTTGAGGGTGTAGCTCAGAGGTAGAATGCCCCTGGGTTCAATCCCCAGTATCAAAATAAATAAATAAAGGATGCTATGGCAGCCTAGCAAATGGTAGAGCCAATATGCAAATCTTCTGATGCTCAATGTGTGTTCAGAACACCACACTCTTTCCAACTGCAGTGCAGAAAGGGCATAGGATTTTAATTCATATGGTCAATATACTTCCTTTGGCATGGGGAGGCCAAACAAGAATCAAACTCAACACTGAGAGGCCTGGGTAGTTTGTAAGTTCCACATTTGGTCTCTGAATTTTCAGAGATGTGAAAAAAAAAAAAAAAAAGGGTAACTAAAAATATATAAGCAAAAAATGTAGAATAGACTCAAGAAATGGTGTTAGGAGCACTCTCAGGAAAAAGGTAGTACCAGAGGGGAAACAGACACAGGAGATGGCCCTGCAAAAGGGTCATTTTAGTACTTTTTAATAATCTATTTTTTTCTTAAGACAACAGACACATTATGTTTTACAACTATTCAGGACGACACAGATCTTTAAATATAAACCCCCTCACTTTATACATGAAAAATTGAAGCCTAAGGAGATGAAGTGGTTTATCCAAGGTTATACAATTAGTTTGCAATGGTACTAAGAATAGAATCTGTCTCCTGACTTCCTCTTGGTCAATGTTCTTAACCCATTAAGTTCCATTTTTAACTGTGAAAAATAACTATTTGAATATTAAAATTACCATAAATGGTATAATTGTTGCTTAAGTTTTTATATACATTCCACAGTTAAGATGATGGGATAAAATGGATTTAATATAAAACATAGAGATTAATCCAGAAACAGTGATTAAAAACAAAAAGCAAGCTAGACATGGTGGTACATGCTTGTAATCCCAGTATTTGGGAGGCTGAGCCAGCCTCAGTCACTTAGTGAGGCCTTCTGCAACTTAGTGAGACCCTGCTTCAAAATAAACGGAAAAAAAATAGGGCTGAGGGTGTATAGCTCAGAGGTAGAATGTCCCTGGGTTCAATTCCCAGTACCACCAAAAAAAAAAAAAAAAAAAAAAAGCAAAGTCAACAAAAATGCCATACCCTAGCCAGGCATGATGGCACATGCTTGTTATCCCAGTACTTGGGAGGCTGAGGCAGGAGGATTGCAGGCCAAACCCAACCTGGGCAACTTAGTGAGGCTCTCAGCAACCTAGTGAGACCTTGTTTCCAATAAGAAATAAAATCGGTCTGGAAGTGCAGCTTGGGAGGTAGAATGCCTCTAGGTTCAATCTCCAGTACCAAAAAAATAAATTTTTTTTAAGTTTTAAATAACATACCCTAATCCATGAAAGTAACTTTGTATATTATAAAATAACAAAAAAAGAATATAAAATGCTTATCTTTTAAGATTTCTCTTTATTTTTCTGCATATAGCACAGCATTTGAAAGTATATCAAAATGTTCAGACACATTCATTTTTCCAAGGAATGTAGATTACTAAAGAAATAAAATTATTTTAATGACTCATGTTCTAACAAATACTGAAGAAAACACTACAGCAATTTATTTCAAATGGATCTAGCTATTCACTCCAAATTAACCAATCTAGATTACTTGTAATAGGAGTACACAGTGAATATTGGAGAGGAAGGTAGAAGAAAGAAAGGACAGGCCCTCAACTCTTTCCATTTCTCTACTGAAACAAGAAGTCTGAGCAAAGAGGTGAAAAGCTGCAGTGTCATCCCTAAACTTTCTCTTTCAATACACTTCAGGGATCCTATGATAGTAAAGAGCAAATCTTTCTAGCAGAACAGTTACGGAAGCACTAACTCGCAGTTGTGTTTCTAGAAAATGAGTTGATTTTTAAATAATGATGCTATTTAAATATGTGGAAAGGTGTTTCCAATTTATGACTTTAAGCCCTGCTTCAACTGAATATATTACACTAATACTCAACTTCTTGTTTATGTGATACAGAACAAGCTAATGAAAAATGTGGCCAAGTGTTGGCCTAGAAGAAACAAAACAAAACAAAAAGTCAGCCTACAGGATTAGAAATACCTATATACTGAAAGTTTTTATGTGCTCAAGCCAAAAAAAAAAAAAGGCAAAAATACCTGCTTTTCATTCTCAGGCTGCCCTACAGCTGTTAAGACAGTGTAATACATTAGACTTGGTTCCCAAATATCAGCATGAACCTCGAACTTTATGTTATTATATTTCACAGCTGTGGCTCTCTACTCACCAGTACTAAGTGAAAAACAAAAAGGAAAGGTAAACTAGGCAAGGTGGGACCCGCCTGTAATCTCAGTACTTTCGAGGCTAACACAGGAGAATCCAAGGTTCAAGGACAGCTTCTCAGCAACAGAGTGAGACTCTCAGCAACTTACCAAGACCATATTTCCAAACAAAAAATTAAATGGGCTGGGGGTGTAACTCGGAGGTAGAGAATGCCCCTGAGTTCAATCCCCAGCACCACAAAAACAGAAAAAAAAAAAAAAAAAAAGGTAAAGCTGTGTTATTTGACTACCATTTCTCTCTCACTAGGCAGGCAGTGGTAGGACCACTTATTTTATAATGAAAAGCTCAGGTTGCAGGGCCTTGTTCAAATCACAGAGGTCTAAAGCCAAAAGAGAAGGCCTGATCTCTTTCATTTGTAAATAAGAAATGAATGCTCACTGGTCAGTGACTTGCCAAAAGTATGTATCTGGGCAGTATCAGAGACAGAGGGTCAGAATCCAGGCCTCCTCATTCCTGGTGCTGGCCCAGTGCTCACTGTCCTTCCTTATGCTTCTTTGCTTTTACAAGTTGAGCAATACGAGTTAATTCAAAAACCTGAAATCCAACATGTACAAAATTCCAAACTTTTTGAGTGCTGACATGATGCCACAAGCAGGAAATTCCCCACCTAACCTCATGTAATACATTGCAGTCAGGACACAAGTACACTAAAAAGACAGGGAAAAAGTTACCATAATTTTTTTTGCAGTATTTTAGGCTATATGTATAAGATATATATGAAATCTCATTATGTATATACAAATATTTTAAATTTTTTTTTAAATCCTAATTCAAAACTGACCCCAAGCATTTCAAATAGGGTATACTCCACCTGCAGATGGCAGATGATGGGGAAGTAATGGAAGAACAGTACAATAAACAGCAGAGGCAGTCTGGCTTACAGAGCTATGAACTCGGAGTGTACTCCATGCAGTTCCTAGTTCTGGTCACCACAGCCACCCCTTGCATCCTAAATGTGCCAGCCTCTAGCTTTTTCCACTCGTCCAATAGAAGTGAGAGCCACAGAGTTCGGAATGGAGAATTTTCCTGTTACTCCACAGTAAATCACTTTGAAAAATCAAATTGACAAAGATTCTGCATTGCAACAGTACTACTTAAACCCAATTGCAAAAGGTCTGGAATTTCAACATCAAATATGTTACTCGTAAAACAATTATAGCCTGGACACATCTCAAATAGCTAAGGGCTGTGCAATTTATCTCCTGCTACCAGCTTGTGAGGAACAAAAATCTTGATAAACCATCCTATTCTGCGTAGGCAGCACATGCCCACCAGGCACTTTTCAGAACCTTTGAAAACCTGACTTACAAACAAGCTGGAAGGTAAAGTAAGTATTATTGAGTATAAATTCAAATACACATAGTTTTTTTTTTTTTTCTTTGAAGAAATTTGTTAGGGAAATATGAAATGTTTACATGTGGAATGTTAACTCTACATACTATAGAATTTAAAAAAACAAGTCTGGAGTTAAAAGAAACATACTTATGAAAATAAAATAGAACAAATCAGGTGTTTTCCATCACTCAGCGAGGTATGTTTATCATTACTGTTACTATCAGTATTATTAACAATTACAAAGGATTTTCACATCACTTATATTACACTGTTATATATCCATCTTATAGATTAGGAAATAGAGGCTTAAGGAATTAAAATGTTTTCCCTATGGTCCTATGGCCCTATAGCCGGTAAATAATCAAGGGCTCACTTTTCTACAACAGGAAGGGTTTGGTTTTGTTGTTGTTATTGTTGTTGTTGTTTTAATGGATATTGTGCCTAAATCACTTTTAAAAATAAAGACAGCCAGGCGGGGTGGCGCAGGCTTGTAATCCCAGTACTTGGAAGGCTAAGACTGGAGGATCCGGGTTCTCAGCCAGCCTCAGCTACTTAGTGAGGCTCTCTGCAACTTAGTGAGACCCTATTTTAAAATAAAGAATAAAAAACAGGGACGAGGGTGTATCTTGGAGGTAGAATGCCTCTTGGTTCAATCCCCAGTACTTCAAAAAATTAAAAGAAAAAAAAAAAAAAAAAAAGAAGAAGAGGAGCCAAGAGTGGTGGCACACACCTGTAATCACAGTACTAGGGAGGCTGAGACAAGAGGACTATAAGTTCAAAGCCAGCCTCAGCAACTTAGAAATCTCTCATTTAAATCATCCAACTTCCCCATGGCTGGCTCAGCTACTCATCCAAATACATCAGAAGGCAGGACTCTTTCCTGCCACCTCGAATAATGCCAACATACTGCCCAGAAGTGGCTGGCAAGAACTGTCAGAAGATACTGTAGCCCTCCTAGGAGTCAGATTCCTGCACTGACAAGTTTAAAATTCAACTCCTACAGGAAAGTGCTCCTACACCAGGATAGTTTTCCTCACCCATTTGTTTCAATCTTAGCCAGTAGAAAATCTACAACTTCTGCCTTTGGCAAAAGGATTTATCATAATAAGAAATACAGATTTCACACCACTACAAAATATTTCTACTGAGCCAAAGATATAAAACTAGGAAACTGCAAGACTATCTCACTAAGTGGAAAGAAACTTTTCAGTAATCATGGGGAGATTCAAGTCCCTTGTAAGGACTAATACTACTAGATAGTTTGAAAGATAATTATTAAAAACTGAAGTGGTACATCACTGTCTTTTGCCCTGCCTTTGCAAACAAACACTGTAAAGACACAGAGGCTGATAACACAGCTGGCTGGGACAATCCCTGTACCTACGGAATGACCAACAGCTTTTAATGTGGATTTCATTGTGAATGCCTATATGCACAGTATTTTTTTATTTTTATTTTATTTTATTTTTGGTGCTGAGGGTTGAACTCAGGGGAATTCTACCTCTGAGCTACACGCTCAGCCCTATTTTATTTTTTATTTTGAAACAGGGTCTCACTAAGTTGTGGAGAGCTTCACTAAGTTGCTGAGGAAGGCTGCAAACCTGAGATCCTCCTCTCAGCCTCCCAAGTACTGGGATTACAAGCAAGCATCACCACACCCAGCTCACAGCACAATCTTTAAAATCATGTTAATGCAATATTTTGAATCTTAAAACTAATTCATGAGATCATTCAAGCAAAGATTATGCATTTTTATTGACATGGTATCTGTTAAGAAACATGATACATCTGTTTCTCTCTCAAGTTAGGGATTTCATTAGACTACATAGTTTCTTAAATTCTTTTTTACTCCTAAGGGTATTCAGCACCACATAGGTCTCCTATGAATGCAGAACATAATCTCAGTATTCTCCTTAGATCAGGGTTTCTAAATTTAACATTTAGGGCTGGGTAATTCTTCTTAACAGAGAAATGTTCCCTGTCTTGCAAGATCTTTAGCAGTATCTTTGAGATCTATCCACAACATGTCTCAACATAACTCTGCCTTTCTGTGTGACAACTAAAAATGTTTCAGATACTACCAAATACCCTCCCTGGGAAGCAAAGTTGCCCTGACTGAAAACCATCACCTTACACTAGTGGAATACTCTAGTTAAGAAATATTAATTTAGTTTATCTCCAAAGAATACTAAGACTAGATGTATGAAATTTATACAAAATGAATTCTTCCCTTTCTCAAGACTTGAAAATTCAACAAGAAAAAATTGAAAAACCAAACTCCATAAACATGTAAATCCTACTTGCTAAAGCAAATAGTTTTCAAATAGACTATATAAAATGTTCAATTCAAGCCGGGTGTGGTGGCACATGCTTGTAATCCCAGTACTTGGGAGGCTGAGACCGGAGGATCTGGGTTCATGGCCAGCCTCAGCTACTTAGTGAGGCCCTCCGCAACTTAGTGAGACCCTGTTTCAAAATAAAGAATAAAAAATAGGGCTAGGGGTGTAGCTGGGAAGTAGAATGCCCCTGAGTTCAATCCCCAGTACAGCAAAAAATAAAATAAATAAAATGTTCAATTCTTTGTGAAACTTAACACAGAGATGTCAGAAGTATTAGCTATTTTATTGAATTTAATTACCATTTGCTTACCATAAAACAATTAAGACAAACTTCTTCATTTTTTTTTTTTTTTTTTTTTTTTTTTGGTACTGGGGAAGCCAATCAAATGATCAGTAACCTATAAAAAACAGGCTCCTCCACTATTCAGGGCAGCACTCATGGTTCTGTAACAGCACTGCCCAATATGTGCCCCATATATATAATTATGAATTTTATGAGCCAGGCTTAAAAACAAAGTAAAAATGAGGGAAACAACTTTTCAAATACATTTAACTTAACCCGATCTATTCAAGGACCATTTCAACACAATCAACATAAACAGTATTAAGAGGCATTACATCATTTTCTTCTACAAACTTAGGAGAAATACAAAAGCCAGTATGGCCGACCATGGTGGGGCAAGATTGTAATCCCAATACTTGGGAGGCTGAGACAGGAGAATTTCAGGTTCCTGGCCAGTCTCTGCTACTTAGTGAGGCCCTCCGCAACTTAGTGAGACCCTGTTTCAAAAATAAAGAATAAAAAATAGGGCGGGGGGTGTAGCTCAGAGGTAGAATGTCCCTGGTTTCCACCCCCCAGTACCACAAAAAGGAAAAGAAAAGAAAGCCAGTATGATGTTAAACACAACAATAAAAATATTTTTTAAAGCTATGTATTTTAGCCGGGCGTGGTGGCGCACGCTTGTAATCCCAGTACTTGGGAGGCTGAGATAGGAGGATCTCAGGTTTGCGACCAGCCTCAGCTACTTAGTGAAGCCCTCCCCAACTTAGTGAGACCCTGTTTCAAAATAAAAAATAAAATAGGTCTGAGGGTGTAACTCGGAGGTAGAATGTCCCTGGGTTCAATCCCCATTACCGCAAAAAAGAAAAAAAAACTATGTATTTTATACTTGGAGCACATCCCAATCCACACTAACCACATTCCTAATGCTGAACATCTACCATAGCTAGTAGCTACCCTATTAGACAGCACAAGTCTATAGCTTTGCATTTGAGTAATTTTTTGGGTTTCCCTCCAAAGCTAACAAAATTCCTAAGTGAGAAAGTATTCCCAACATCACCAAAGCTTAACATGTAATTCATGCAAATAATTGTTTTGACGACTGCACAAGTAGGCTACTCATTAGCTTTATAGACTTAATCTCTAGGATAAAAATGTTGGCATCTGTTCCTGAGTGTGGAACCAGGCAGGCACCTAATTAGTGATGCTACTGCTCATGACTTGAATTAGTCTCTCTCCAAAACAAAACTGAAAGTACTCTTTGCACTGGGAGAAAAGTAAATATTAAGAGAAGAAAACACTATCTCAGGAGTTAAAAGCATCAACAGTAAGAGTCCCTTCAGACATGCCTTTCATACCTATCTTCCCCTGTCCATCCCTCCCCAAACCCTGCTAACAGTCCTGCTTGCTATAAAACGCAAGGGAAGATAACTGCTGAACGTAATTTCCTTTTTCTTTTTCTTGGGTGCCACTTTACTGAGCGTGCATGACCATGCAGCTACGTTCACTCCACGCCGCACCAACGCAGAAAGGGCATTTTCCGTGCCGTGGAGCCGGGCAGCGCGGGGCCGGGCGGCGGCGGAGGGCTCGCCTCAGCGCTGGAGCAGTCCCGCGCACCCCCGCACCGGCGGCCCCTGGACAGCACGAGCCCCGGGAAGGCGGGGAAGCAGGCCCGGGGGCCGGAGCCGCGGCGGGGGCCCGCGCTTACCGCCCCAGATCCCCAGCTTCAGCTGGGACTTGTTCAGGTTCTCCACGTAGTCCCCGAGGAAGCGGTTCAGCAGGTCCGCGACCACTGACTCCAGCACCATGGTGGGGCCGCGGCGGCGGGAGAGGGAGGAGCCGGAACCGACTGCGCAGCGGAGGGCGGCGACCCGCGCCGCGAATGACAGCCCCTCGGCGTCGCCGCCCCGCGCCCCGCCCCGCCCCGCCCCGCCCCGCGCCGCGCGTGACCCCTCCAGTGCGCAGGCGCGCCGCCGCGGGGCGCGGGGTTGGCCGGGCGCGCGCCGCGGCCCGAGGCGCCCCCGCGAGAACCCCTGGGAACCCGCAGGAACGCGGGGACCCGCCGGGGGCGCTCGGTTCCCCGCCGGCGCCGGCTGCTGACCCGGCACCGAGGGGCGAGTCCCGGAGGCCTCGTCCAATAGATTCCACCTCCGCCTGCGGCCAGGCCTCCGCTTCTGTAGGCTTCTTGAAAACACACTTTAATAATGTAAAAGCAGGAGGTAGGGACACAAAACCGCATTTAGATGGCAGATAGAACAGGAGCTAAATATGAGCGGAAATAAAGATCAAAACGTAGTATTTATTTTTTAACTCTGATTTACAAGTTATTTCTCCCTCGCTGTCATTGAACTGTCTTTGCTGTGGCTGCAAGGGCTGTTTACCTACTTCTCCTTAGAGACCTGGAGGATTTTTTTTTTCTAAAATATATTTCAAAAAGCTGTTGAGATAAACAGAAGCCTAAGATAAGGTGGGCAGGATTACTTGTAGTCACACGCATTTATTAAATGCTTTGCTACAGGTAGAGTTAATGTCTGAAAGATTATTGTTTTTAAACAACCTGGGCTTGTACAGGATCCAAGAGGAAAGTCATTTTTTTACATTTAAAGTCCATTGGAGATGAAAGGGGAAACAAGTAAACATCGCTACAATCAGTGTTACAGAAAATGGAAGGTACAAAGAAAGAACCAGAGTTCTAAGCAGTACTATCAGCATCCACCTTCCACCTCTACCTTCCACTCCTCCCACGGAAAATAATACCTTAAACATTTGTTTTTCCTTGCTCTGTCGCAGACCTAGAAGGACTTCTTTCCTTTATGCACAATTAACAGCCAAACCTGTCTATTGTAGTTTGCCATATTTCCTCAATTCTTACCTCCTTTGGACCATCCAGTTACCTCCTAAATGGCCTTTTAGCTTCCCGTTTTCCCTTTCCCCAATCTTTTCTTCACACTGACACCCACCAGAGTTAGTTTCCAAAGCACAAGTGAGCCAGGTTAATCATCTGCTTCCAGTGTTTAGAACACCCTCTTCAATCTGCCCCCAAGTTCAGTTTCTAGCCATACCCCCTAAAACTCTCTCTCCCTCTCCCCTTGTACATTCACACTGACTATACACTGAGCCAAGTGTAAAGAAATAATATACCTTCCGGCTGAGATAAAGCATGCACCATAATAAAGAAATAAATCCATGCAAGTATCATGAGTAACAATGTGGGATGATATGGCATTGGCAACATGGTGTGGTCACGTAAGTGGAACAGAAGGCACAATCTTACCGGAGAAGTGAGCAGTACTAATTCCAATGTGCATTCATTCCTTACAATTCTATAGTACTTTATTGTTCTGAAAAAAAATATATAAATGTGCTCATTCTATTTTATTTGTTTTAATTATACCTCATGAGCTATCATGTCATTATTATGCCAAAATGGGCATTTTCATGTAATCCTCACAAAAGATCTGTGAGGTAAATAATGCAGGATTGAGCCAAGTGTGGTTGGTGCAGGTTTGTAATTCCAGTACTTGGGAGACTGAGACAGGAGGATTCCAAGTTCTCAGCCAACTTGAGCAACTTAGTGAGGCCATCTGCAATTTAATGAGACTCTGTTTCAAAATAAAAGAATAAAATAAGGTTGGAGGTGTAGCTCAGAGGTAGAATGTCCCTGGGTTCATCCCCAGAACAATAATAATAATAATAATAATAATAATAATATGCAGGATTGTTATTGTCCCCATTACCTACAAAAATTAAGCTCAGTAATGTTAAATGAATTAAGCTCGGTAATGTTAAATAACTTACCCAAAATAGAGCAGGCATCAATTTCCTTTAGTTCCCTGAGCACTGCCTTTTTTCTGTCTACCATATGGCTTAATCATCACTAAGCTATTAGTAATTCTCAGAGATCTTAATTTGACAGAATACAAAAGGCAAAAATTCAGCTAAAAAATTGAGGTATAAATAATGTTATTATATAGTAATAAAAGCTTCTAATTTACTAAATTAAATTTATCATTTATAAACTTAATATAACTAATGAAATTTATAAATTTACCAAATTTTACTAAATTTTCCCACTTTCAGCTTGTTTTGAGAAATTTGTTATGTGCCTCAAGTAATGTTCCTTATTTATTTAAGAAGTCAGAAAATAATGTCAAGAAACACCATTAGCACCCTAAAGTGCCAGAAATAGACTGAATGCAGAGGGTAAGTAAAGAAAATGAACATTCAAATAATTATAGTTCTTACCTTCAAGGACCACAAAGGCAATTATAAAACTTAACTATACACAATAGGGATTGAGCAATAAAAACAGATGAGCAAAATACTATGTTAAAAACAAGGTAAGGAGCACATTAAGAGTTAACTCTTTCAAAAAAAAAATTTTAAAGAATTCTAACTTCTTTGCATCTTAGTGAGATCCTGTTTCAAAATAAAAAATAAAATAGGGCTAGGGGTGTAGTAGGGGTGTAGCTCAGAGGTAGAATGCCCCTGGGTTCAATCCCCAGTACCACAAAAAAGAAAAAAAAAATTCTAACTTCAAACCATCCCAGACCCACACCCATTCCACACACAAACCTGGATTTTTTTTTTTCTTTTTCTTTTTCTTTTTTTTTTTAGAAAAGAAAACGGGATTTGAGAACAAAGATAAACACTGGAGAATGCTAGAGTTCAAGCCACAGCACCATGGACTGTATGAAAACAAAGGTTACCAAGGAAAAGCACAGGAGTAGACAGCATAGTATCTAACACCAGAGGGAAGCTTAAAGATCATCCTGTTAATCCAACCACCTATTTAACAAGTAAAGGCACTGAATGCCAGACAGAATTCAGGGACTTGCACAATACTCCATAAGTTAGTGACTGTCAGAACTAAAACCCACATGTCCTGACTTATCTGTGTTCTTTCCAAGATCCATATTCTGTTAGGTTCAATGAGATGCATAAGTTAGAACCCCAATTATTTTATTGGTTGTAAATTATCTTTTGCTTTCCTTGCCAACCTCATGTGTACTATTTTTGTACATTTGGTTTTTTATTACTTTTCTTGGTGGTCACATAGTAAATGTACATTTTTATAAAGAACAAAGTGATGTTTTGATTCATGTATACCTTGAGTAACGATGTAATCAGGGTGATTAGCATATCCATCACCTTAAACTTCTATCATTTCTTTATGGTGAGTACTTTCAAAGTGCTCTCTTGTAGCTATTTTGAGATATACAATGCGTTTTTGTTAACCAAATTTACCCTCTGTGCCACAGAATATTAGAGTTTATGCCTCCTATCTGACATGGTACCCATTTGCCAATTTCTTTTAAGTGTTCAGTTTCCTTTTGCTCTGTGAGCACTTCCAGCATCAGTGGTGTAGAATCTATTTATGTTCTTCTCACAGAATTGTTTTCCAGGTCCATGACAATGTTCCACAGCTACAGCTGTGAGCTCAGAACAACCACAATATATTTCTGCATATATATATATGTATATATATGTATATTTGTGCATATATATCTAAGTATATTTGTGCATAAATATATATCTAAGTATATTTGTGCATTCTAGGCACTTGGCCTGATCTTATTACACCATCCTCCCAAATACGGGTTGGCTCATTCTTCCCTGTTAAGTAAAACATAAGGCTTAATGTGGTCACAGGGGACCAGGCATGTGAGGACACATCTCTACTGTTTTCAAGAAATACTGTACAGGAAATGCTTCTAAGGAATTACTAAAGGTGAATTGTAATGAAAACAAAGCAAATCTGCTTTATTTGGCTGGGCAGACATATTTTTTTGAAGGAATCTCTGTGTGAATCAACTAATCCCTGGTTAAGCAAACATGCATGATAATATCATGAAGAACAGCTGTTAACCAGCACTTTTTTTAGACCTCACAACAATATCTGTGAGTTGAGGGTGGGTGCGGGGGAAGGTACTGGGGACTGAACTCAGGGGCATTCGACCTTCAAGCTACACCCCCAACTCTTTTTATTTAATTATTTTTTGTTTTGAAACAGGATATCCCTAGGTTTCTGACAGTCTCCCTAAATTGATGAAGCTGATCTTGAATCCATGATCCTCCTGTCTCAGTCTCCCAACTACTGGGATTACAGGCATGCGCCTTCACAACAATCTTACATGGTAGGTATTAGTACCTCCATTTTATAACTTGGATTCAAACAGGTAATGAACTTGATTAGTAACTTAGCCAACTTAGACTAAGCTCTAATTTGTGCTCATTATTTTAACCAAAGGCACTCTGTGCTGTCACAGAGCCAAAAGCATCTTGTCTCTTGAGAAAAGTTGAGTCCAAACACATGCACATAGCCTTCAAGTATATGATTTGGTAATTATTCTCCCACAGATTTAGCCCTGACCCAGATATAGAGATACTAATCAAGATAAAGAAGTAGCTAGCCAATGGCATGGTAAACCCAGAAACCCTCCAGGCTTGCCTCCAGATTAAATATATAGGGCCAGGCATGGTGACTCATGCCTGTAATCCCAGTACTTGGAAGACTGAGACAGGAGGATAGCAGGTTCATGACCAGCCTCTGCAACTTAGTGAGACCATGTTTCAAAAATAAAAAATAAAATAAAATAGGGCTGAAGGTGTAGCTTGGAGGTAGAATACTCCTGGGTTCAATTCCCAGTACCACAATGAATGAATGAATGAATGAATGAATGAATGAATGAATGTGTTCAATAGTCTTTTCTCACTCTTGCCTCAGCCAAATATTCAAATATTCATCTTTATCATTTCATTCCTCTTCTGATGAAAGTACATAACTGATATCATCTGATATAGCCTGGACCTGCCTGCCATGCATGGTGGCTGGACCCAGGAATTATTCAATAAGTACTGCTTTGCATTAATGAATGAATGAACTAATGATCATTTGTTTTCTTCTATAATAATAATAATAAATATAGTATCAGACACTGTGCAGGTCAGGTTCTATGCTAAATTCTTTTTTTTTTTTTTTTTTTTTTTTTTTTGAGGAACTGGGGATTGAACTCAGGGGTATTCTACCTTCGAGCTATACCCCCAGCCCTATTTTTTATTCTTTATTTTGAAACCGAGTCTCACTAAGTTGTGGAGTGCCTCACTAGGTAGCTGAGGCTGGCCGTGAACCTGGATCCTCCGGTCTCAGCCTCCCGAATGCCGGGATTACAAGCGTGCGCCACCACGCCCGGCTTCTATGCTAAATTCTTTATATGCATTTTTTTATTCTCAGGAAAATATGACAGGTAAATACTATTCTTAGTTTTACATTTGATACTAATGCTTAGAAATATAAGTAACTTGTGCAGAGTAAGCTACAATTCTGTAATCAGTCAGATATTTCAGACCCAATTTTAACCATCATACAATGTTCCCACTATCTGTATCAAAAAATAATAATCACTGATAGTATGTATTTAACAGTTTGCCAGGCATGGTACATATTTTATATTACATGAATTTAATCCCCGAAACAACTAATTTACTACCCATTAGTCATCACTACCGATCTCTCATCACTTCATGACCATGAATAAGTTACCTGGCCTCTGAAACTCAGTATTTTATATTTATAAAACAACAATGATCAGAATTCGCAGAGGTTCTATGGGTATTCTAGAGACTGTGTCAACCATCTAGCATGGTGCCTGTGTGACCTGGAAACAAAATACACATGCCCTATCCCAAAGTTACCTTTGCATGAATTCAGCTTATTTCATTCAACATTATTTGGAGAAGTCATTAATTTGCAAGTCAGCATCTTTAAAGTATCATATATGCCCAAACCCTAAATAAAATGCTTTATATCTCTTTCAGCCAGAACTAGCTCCAAGATTCTCTTATAGAATGAACAAGTTAGATTTCAAGAAAAGGGGAAAGAGCTGCTCAGGTAGGTGCAGCCTACAAAAGTCAGATAGGCTCAGGGTGCCTCCAAAGTATATTTCCAACGGCCCAAATACTCAGCAGTATATTTTCCTAATCAAAAGTCAGCACATAGCTGGGCTGGTGTTGCACACCTATAATCCCAGTACTAGGGAGGTTGACGATCCCTGGTTCCAAGCCATCGTAGGTTAAGTTGGGGAGACCCTATTTCAAAATAAAATAGGACCAGTGGTGTAGCTCAGAGATATAATGCCCCTGAATTCAATCCCTGGCACACACACACACACACACACACACACACACACACACACACACAGAACCAGCACACACACACAGAACCAGCACACCATGGCTTAAGATGTAGGTCATGATTTTTTTTTTTTTTTAAATTGAGGTAACATACAGTAAAGTGTCCTAATCCTAAGTGTACACTAGAGGATTTCTTTACTTACGGATACACCCTGTAACCCCACCTAGGTCAAGATATGGAACTGTTTCAGCACCTGGTAAGGTTACCTCTAAACTCATAGTGATTTAAATCAGCAAAGAGCATCAGAGTTGAAAACCAGAAAAAGCAAATAAAGAACTTCAAAAGTTGGGCAAAAGGGAGGCTGTATTTGGGGAAGGTAAGAGTAAGACAAACCCGACTTTTGTCTTCTTTTGAATCGTGAACGCCAAGTGCTTCTACGTATTCACGTTCATTTTGTCCACGGATCTTCACAAAACTGCACCATAGTCAAGACTTAATCCTTTCAGCGCGTGAAGGAAACAAACTCCTCCAGAGTGTCAGAGAATATCTCCACCAGAAGCAGAACGAACTGGCTCCAGGATCTGCTGTGCAAATCCAGCCACGTGGCAAAGGGACAGGAGAGGGTGGAGCTGGCGTCACGTTACCAGGCAGCGCCACTTTCGACAGAGGATATAAAGGCTCCACCAGCTGTCCTTGAGCACCGGTGCTGAACCCCCACCGCGCGCGCTTTGAATTTCTCAGAGGGTGCATGCCACTCCAGGTCGCCGCCCCTGGCAGAACAGTTACAGGAATCACACCACACCGAACCCAAGGTAAGTGAGGGATGCTTAGGTCCCGGGAGGTGTGGGGGAGGGGTCGTTTGAAGCTCTTGGCGTCTACGAGGGGAGAAGCCACAGTTTCCTAGAGGGGATTTTTTTTTTTTCCTCGAAAAAGACTGCAACAATCCCTTAAAGTTTTCAGGAAACGAATGCACAGAGCAAAACGCCTTTAGACATTGTGGACCGGGAGATCAAAGTTAAAAGCCAGCCTTTTGAGAATTTCTACCTTGGGCCAGCGAGAGTGGGTAAAGAATAAAGCAGCAAGCTCCTAAGTGTGCACGACAACGAAGCTAAGACAGAATAGAAGGACGATTGCTTTTCAATAGGGGCGTGAGATGCGGTTTGGTTGGTCCCCGGGTGGCAAACCAAAAATCTCAAAGTAGAAGAAAAAGGGACAGAAATTGCTCCTCTTGCAAGTCACTGTCGATCAAGGTGCGTTTGTGTGTTGCAGGCTATCTCCAGCAGAAGGTCACCCGGATCCCGCACCCGGCGCCAGATGTGGTGTCTGGAGAGGTTTCTGCGTGGCAGGGAGGGGATTCTCTTGAGTCGCGCGGGTCGCGCTAAGGCCAGCTCGCCCGCCGCGTGCGCAAACGTGATCACTCCGGAACGCATCCCCGAATTCTGCATCCCCCCGCGACTTACTCCCAACCTGGCCTTAGCGACTCTCCGGAACGCCTGGGGCAAAGAGGCAGGGACCCACGAGGGCGCGGGCTGCACCGACTGGGACCCGCGCTCGCAGGCCGCGCTCTCGCTGCCGCACCTGCCCCGAGCGCGCACCGCCTACGGCTTCTGCGCGCTGCTCGAGAGCCCGCACACGCGCCGCAAGGAGTCGCTCTTCCTCGGGGGCCCCGGCGCCACCGCGCTCCTGCAGCCGCCCACCCCGAGGCCCGCGCCGCGGCCCCGGGCCCACACCTACGGCGGCGGCGGGGGAGACGCCCCACGCACGTCCCTGCGAGCCGCGGACACAGCTCCCGCCACGGCCCCCGGCGGTCCCCGCCCGCCCCGGGACGCGATCGCCGCGAGGTCCCGCGGCCGCCGCCTCCTGAGCGCCCCCGA
>PVLC010017110.1:0-34079 GCA_004027655.1 Graphiurus murinus
ATGAGGATAATTTTCAATAAAAACACTCTTGGGGGGAGTTAGACAGCTTTTGTTTTAATTAGGAAGACATCTCTCTTGAACCCCCCTTGTACTGCTGTTGACTCAAATAATTAAAAATAATGACTGAGGACACTATTGTTCTTTCAAAAGCAAACTATCAGCCAGGCATGGTGGCACATGCTTGCAATCTCAATACTTGGGAGGCTGAGACAGGAGGATTGCAGGTTTGAAGCCAGCCTCAGTAACTCAGCAAGGCCCTCAGCAACTTAGTGAGACCCTGTTTCCAAATTTTAAAAATAAAATAAAATAGGGCTGGAGTGGGTGTAGCTTGGAAGTGAAATGCCCCTGGGTTCAATCCCCAATATAAATTTAAAGAAAAGAAAAAGAAAAAGCAAACTACCACCCTCTGTAATATAAAAAAGAATCAGCTTGCAGGTACACATGGAGTCTTTGCTCCAAGACCATTTCTCATGGCAGGGCTGTCCTCCTGACCTTTTGGCCAAAATACATGTCTGTGTACTCTATCCGCAAAGGTGTCCAACAATAGCAACTGCACATGACAAGTAATTTCAGGAAACTTGTGTAGTTAATTTGAAATATTGCCCTGAGCAGTTCAACCTTGTCTGAATAAAAATGTTTGCTTTTAAAAACCAGTACTTTGTTGCCATCAGTGATTATGCTATGTTACCCTGCCAAGAAACATTTCCCATTTGTAAAATTTGATGAAGTGCCTCAAAATCTCCAGTGGTCATCATTTCTAATGTTCAGTGAGGAGAGAGGACACGCATCGTATTCTAATCTTTAAACGGAAATGTCAGGGCTCTCAGGCTGTAGCTCAGTGCTAGAGAATTTGCCAGGGGTGCACAGGCTCTGGGTCTCATCCCCAGCACCAAAACCCCCACAAAAACCAAAACATAAAAACTGAAGTGGCAGCCAGGCACGGTGGCACATGCCTGTAATCCCAGCACTTGGGAAGTTAAGACAGAAGGGTCGCAGGTTCCAGTCCAGCCTCAGCAACTTAGTGTCGCCCTCTGCAACTTATACCCTCTTTCAAAATAAAAAAATAAAATAGGGCTGGGGGTGTCGCTCAGAGGTAGAATGCCCCTGAGTTCAATTCCTAGTACCACAAAAAAGAAAAAAAAAGTGACTTTGTTCTATCTCTATTATTCAGTTTCATGAACTACAGCTACTTTATGCTGGGCATGGTGCTAGGCAGCTCTGGGAAACACAGATGTCGCCCATTAGCACTGTTACCTGGTGACTGGTGACGGGAGGGCTGCATCCCAGAAGGGGATCAAAGCCGGTGATGCAAGTGGAAGGCCACTTTTAGGTCTTCAGTGGCTTCTCTTTTCCCAAGAGAACAAAAACTTTGGGGAGAAAAAGCCATACTTCCTATCAAGTTTCACCTTTATGCATAATTTTATGATACTAGACGATTCACTAGAAGTCACCAATAAGGCCCATAATTCCGGATGATCCAAACCGCAGAGGTGTGACGTCAGCTGCGATGGCGATGGAGGGCCTGGTGTGACACCTCTGCGTGGCACCTGCTTTTGTGGATAGGAGTGGGAACAAGAAGGCTGTGCTCAGAGAGCTGGCGCAGAAGTAGACCTTGCTGTCCTCCCCAAGGGTTTTTGGATTCTTCCACCTACAAACTGCCATTGCTAATTTCATTGATAGGCTGAATATTTAAAGCTTCTCAGAGGAAACCAATGAAACAAAAGTTGAAGAATCCCTAGTTTGTGTGATAACATATCTTTCCAGAGATTGAGCAAAAGATATGCATTTAAAGTGAATACACCCAGGTATGGTGGGGTACACCTGTCATCCTAGTAATTTGGGAGGCTGATGCAGGATCACAAGTTCTAGGCCAGTTTGGACAACTTAGCAAGACTCCATCTGAAAATAAAATTTAAAAGTGGGCTGGAGGTGTAGTTCAGTGGTAGAGCGCTTGCCCAGCATGCTCAAGGCCCTGAATTAGATTGAAAAAAAAACAAAAAACAAAAAACAAAACACACACAATGTGTACAGAGAGGAAAAGGCCTGCTTCAACCTGGTAATAAGCAGCTATTGCTATTTTCGGGTCTTGTAGAAAGAATGGTCACGTTTTAATAAATAGGAGAAGGTGATTCTTCTGATAAATTTGCTTCATTTTCCAGAGCCTTCTAAAGAAATGAGTATTACAGGAGA
Organism: Graphiurus murinus; assembly: GCA_004027655.1. Lineage (NCBI taxonomy): Eukaryota > Metazoa > Chordata > Mammalia > Rodentia > Gliridae > Graphiurus > Graphiurus murinus. Next base: position 2,191 of record PVLC010017110.1, read on the forward strand.
AAGAAAGGAACAATGAAATTAGCTCAAGTTCAAAGTTTTTTTCTCCGAAAAGCGAATCCAAAGATATTTTTCTTAGAAGGAAAATGTTCACAACCCACCCAGCATGTTTCATTGACAATTACTGTTGTTTATATTTTGGAATTTACATTGTTAAAAAGTGAAATTTTGGAAAGGCAGGGGTGGGACTAGAATTGTGGTTTGCACATTGCCTATAATCATGTATTCCTTTTTAGAGTCTGTTTTTCTTAGTGTATTGTGTTCTTAAAATAGAGCATACCACATTTACTCTCTGGCTTGGCATCATACCACATTTTGATTCTGCTTGGATCCAGGTTCTGTGAACATGAACCTTTCACAGAGAACCCCAAGGCTGAAAGGACTCCTGAAGGTCAGTCACCAGCCCTTTTCCAAGTGACTTTCTGCCAACAACCAGGCCTCATTCTCTAGAGGTAGTCCAACCTGAGGGACAGGAAATTCTCTATGTCTATAACCCTTTATAATAATTTTATGTACTCTAAAATTTAGAGCTACTCATCAACCTAAAGAATAGAATTAAAGAACGAAGTCTTATCTGCAAAAGACGCTTCTGCATAAAGATGGTAGATTAAATACAGCTGTCTACTTTTCAACCTTCTACCAAACAAAACCTCATTAAAATATACAGGGAATATACAGGGAATGCTTGTTCTTATTTGTTATTGTGGTAAAATATGTGTAACATAAAATTTACTCTTAACCATTTTTAAGTGCAGGGGCACTAGGTGCTTTCACATTGTTGCACAACTGTCACCAACATCCTTGTCCAGAAATTTTTCATCTTCCCAAAGTAAAATTTTGTAGGTACTCACCACTGACTTTCCATTCCCTGTTTCTTCCAGTCCCTGGAAACTACCATTCTACTTTCTGTCTCTGTGGTTTGGTTATTCTACACACCTTATATAAGTGAAATCATACGGTGTTTGTCCTTTTGTGACTGGTTTATTTCACTTAAGGGCATGTTTTTGTTTTGTTTTGTGATAGTGGGGATTGTATCCGGGGAGTCTCTATGATTGAGCTGTGCCTCCAGCCCTATTTTATTTTTTATTTTGAAAAAGAGAGTCTCACTAGATTGCTGAGACTGGCCTCAAACCTAAGTTCTTCCTATCTCAGCCTCCAAAGGAGTGTGAGTGGGATTACAGCATGTGCCTGGTTCACTTAGAGAGAGAGAGAGAGAGAGAGAGAGAGAGAGAGAGAGAGAGAGAGAGAGAGAGAGAGAGAATGTGTGTGTGTGTGTGCCTGTGACAAAGGATTGAACCCAGAGGCATTCTACCTCCAAGCTACACCCTCAGCCCTAATTTTTATTCTTTATTTTGAAACAAGGTCTCACTAAGTAGCTGAGGGTGGCTATGAACCTGTAATCCTCTCATTATAAGCATGTACCACCAAGCCTGGCTTTAAGGGAGTTTTTAAAGATCTAAGTTCACAAGCACAAGAATAATAGAAGAGACAACAACAGCAATATTTTAGGCATCAGGCTAAAGGGATATATGTGTGGCTAATATAAGGACTCCTGGTCAGTTTTAGGAAAGGTGAAATATTCCTGAGCCTTTAAACTGTTTTATATAAATTAGTTGGCTCTCAGCTTTCACTGACAACTTAAGACTATTTCTTGTTTTGGTTTGGTTTTTTAGGTCTGCAAAGTTTTTTGGTTTTGTTTCTAAGTGCTTATTTGTAATTATCTGCTATCTTTTTAATTTTCTTGAAAAATTTTATTGGTAGTCAAGAGAAGATCCTGTAAACTAAGGAAGAGAAAATAGATCACATGTTAGAGAGTTGGGAATGTAAATGGGTTCAACTTAGCAACACCAGCATTAGACTCCTGATAGAGTCCCTAATTTATTGGCTTCTGCCCCTTTTCAGAAAGAAAAAAATTACACAGCACCCCCTTTTTTATTTAATGCCCCCCAATTGTACCTGAGGCTACTGCTATCCTGCTGGATTGGTCCTGGCCTACATGCCCCACCCCCCACACTAATATCATCCAATTTGGGATCCTATCTTACTCTTACAGAAAGATGATTTAAAAACTGGAATTTTATACCCAGCCAAACTCTTAATCAGTGTGAGGGTGGAATGATGACATTTCAGGCATATAGGAAGCAACTAGAGAAGTTGGCCCACTGAGATGAGAAAGTCCAGGAAGGAAGATGACAAGCAATACAGGAAATAGGAGATCCAGCATTGAAAGAGGCAGAGGAAGCTTCTAGATGCTGATGGTAGGAAATCTCAGCATGACAGCTCTGTTTCCTAACTATGTCAGAGTCTCAGGAAGTGATTTTTTGATAGAATACTTAATGCATTTTGATGTCATAAGAAGAGGCTTCGAGATATAATGAAAAATTGGGGCTTAATTTAGTAGGAGCTAATTGTAAAATACTAATTTAAAGGGGGGAAGAAATATTGTTATTAACTCTGGAGGAAACAATAAGATGCTCAGGAAAGGAAAAGTGTTAGTTTACAACACTTGGCTCAGCTGAAAGTAATGTTATGTTATTGTAATTTGATTTTTAAAAAAAATTCCATATGGTTAAACCCTGATGTGGGGAGGTCATAGATAGGAAAAAATCATTAAATCCTCAATTTTCGTATTGGGAAGTTAAATAAATAATTCCAACAACCAAATAAACCCAAAGAAGAAATATAAAAGTGGTACCAAAATCACCTAAAAGAGATTAAAGTTTTGGAGGAAGAATTGAAGGGAAGGAGACTAAAGTGGCATGCGTAGGAATTGTGTTTCCTACAAACTCCATAGATTAGGTTCTTTAAGCTGTATTCCTATTAACTTCAAATAAAAAATAGTAACTCAAATTAAACAGGATGTGGGAAAAGGAAAGAGAAAGGTACTGGAAGATATGCTCCAGCAAGATGCAAAAGTAAATTTTAAAAGTGGAAGGCATAGGGGGTAGAATACCAGGGATCCCAGCTTGGGAGAGTGTGAAGTCTAATAATCAACTAAGCAAGACTGGAGCAGGAAGACAAAAAGCTGTAGGACCAAAGGGAACAAACAGATTTTCTGATGTATTGGACTATTTAGAAAATACTATTGGGAGGTTTCATAGACCTGGCATTTGGGGAAGAGTTTGCAGTACACACATAGAAAACTAAGCAGTTGAGGAATATAAGGTAATCTTTAACCCTAGAGGTTAAAAAAAAAAAAAAAACCTAAAAATTAGACAAAAAAATTATTATAACATATTTCTTAAGTCAGCAGTATAAAGAATTTACATTTTCTGAATAGTAAATACATCAAAGAATACTTAAGTAAATTTGTGAAATAAAAAAATTGAGAGGATGAGCAGGGAGTTTGTCAATGGATAATGTCTAAATTGGTAAATAGCAAGCAATATAAAAAGCACATAAAAATAAAAAGCAATATAAGCTCAACATCTCTTTTAGAAAAATGTAGTAAATATCATAAGAAATAAGCACAAGGAGTTGAAAGTGGTATAAGACTAAGGAGGAAGATGTGTGACAACTGACAATTATTGCTTAAACTACTGCTTGATTTTTAAAAACTCAGTGCATGCTATATGCGTTTTTATCCAATGAAGGTAAAAATTAATTAAAATATAAAAATGAAAATAATCTATTAGAAGCAGTCTGGGCAATATAAAGTTTCTTTAATCTTGTTGGGAGCTGTATTTATTACTGTGACTACTGCAGGGATAATGTCTCAGAGCACCCGACACACAGTAGGCACTAAATAAATATTTTCTGTATTGAATCTAAAGCATGCTTGGCCAGACCTACATGTAAACAATTCCTTGAAAAGCTACAGGGAATGACTTGGTTTCCATTTGCTGACTAAGATGGCATTTCTTGCTGTGATTCTGCTGATCATTATTTTACCCATGGGCATGGGACTGAGGACCCCACAGATGTGTGTGTGTGTGTGTGTGTGTGTGTGTGTGTGTGTGTGTGTGTGTGTATACACATGTGCGCATGCAATAGCTTGTAAAGTCAGTCTCAATGATGTGACTGTACCAGCCTGTCTCTGGCAGCCGTATCACATTGGGCCATCAGACTCTGGACACAGAGGTAGCATTTTCCATTTCTGTCCTACATAGAGCATTTGTCTTAAATGCAATGTCCTTTCCCAATTCTTCACCACCAGCACATCCCTGGGGTCATGAAGAGCATTAAAAACAAAACAACAAAAAAAGGTAATTATTAAGTCTGTCTCTTCCAAGAGGCAGTGACCTGTCGAGAGGTTGGAGGACCATCTTTGTTTTGATTACCACACAATGTCCAGTACTTAATACAACTCATTCCCACTTAGTGCTGGGGCCAATCTTATGGTCTTCAGGGTTGTAGCCATTTGTCCAGAGGTGACCCTTTTCCAGTCTAGGAGAGGAGCCTCATGCTTGTTCTTGGAGAATCCCACGGTCCTGGCCTCCAGGTTGCCAACCTTATGACCCTAGTTTGAAGGCTCCTTCACTATCTTGCTATTTGAATGCAGAATTTGATGCTGTACAGAGCTGTAGAACATGGCTCCATCTGTTCTGATAAAAGCAATTCACTAACTATGTTGCATGAATTTCTCTCTTTTTCCATTCCACCAAGATCAAACCTTGGCCATGTGCCTTGATTTGTTCATTGATTGACTCAACAAATGTTTCCTGAGTGTCTGTGATATGCCAGGCACTGTTGTAAATTTGTAGGAGACAGTAGTGAGTAAGACAGACAAGGTTTCTCAGGAATTTCCATCTTAGTGGTGGGAGGCAACCAACACAAGGCAGCCATAGACAAAAATCACTTCGGGTGGCAGCAAATGCAGAGAGGAAAGGAGGAAAGTGAGAGGTGGTGGTCAGAGGATGGCTTCCGAGGAGGCAGCATTTTATACTGAGTGATGAAAAAGACATGCACAAATACAAGCTGTAGCCGCATATTTCACATGGTAGTCACTGACCATGTGGAGTTATTGACATTCATTAAATATCATTTGAAGCCGGGCGTGGTGGCGCATGCTTGTAATCCCAGCATTTAGGAGGCTGAGACCAGAGGATATGGGTTCACGGCCAGCCTCAGCTACCTAGTGAGGCCCTCCGCAACTTAGTGAGACCCTGTTTCAAAATAAAGAATAAAAAATAGGGCTGGGGGTGTAGCTTGGAGGTAGAATGCTCCTGAGTTCAATCCCCAGTACCGCAAAAAAAAAAAAAAAAAAAAAAAACCATTTGAAAGAGCAAGTCCTCAATAGCACTAGCCACATCGCAAGTAGTTAATAGCCAACATAGCAGCAACTCCACTGGACAGTGTGAAGACAGAATGATTCCATCATCTCAGGCAAGTTCCAGTGGACAGTGCCCAGCCTCAGAAAGGGCATTACACGGATAGAACAGAGAACAGCAAGCCCAAAGGCTTGGAGGTGGAGTCAGGTTGGTGCATTGGAGCAATGGAGAGGAAGGGGATTGTGAGACCCAGGTGAGGAGCTCGTGAGAAAAGGAAATTAGATGACTCGTTGAGGAGCATGTGGAGGTATTTCAGAGTACTTCCTTCTTAAATTTCACTTGTTAGCCGGGCGTAGTGGTACACGCTTGTAATCCCAGTATTTGGTAGGCTGAGACCAGAGGATTCAGGTTCACAGCCAGCCTTAGCTACTTAGTAAGGCCCTCTGCAACTTACTGAGACCCTGTTTCAAAACAAAAATTACAAAATAGGACTGGGGGTGTAGCTCGGAGGTAGAATGCCCCTGGGTTCAAACCCCAATACCGCAAAAAAAAAAAAAAAAATTCACTTGTTGAGATCCAGGCTGAATCCAAGACCTAGATAGGTTTAAAAAAAAAAAAAAAAAGCATGTAAAAACCAACCAGGAAAAGATCTCTGTTGAAGAATACGACATGGATGTATCAAGTCCTGAGACTTGAGATGCTGGCCTCCCTTTTGGGGCCTGCCTATCTGCTGAACAGGTTTTCTTCCTCTCTTTGTAAAGATGCCTTTGTTTGAACCAATGGAGTTGCTTCTCTTTACTGTAAACACAGTGTCCAGTGACTCTTCCTTATTGTGAAGCGCCAGCAGCATTACAGGAGGAAAAAAAAAAAAAAGCCTTAAAGGTCACTTTCTGGTGTTTATATTATAAATTAAGTCATCAGGAGTTAATGAAAAGAGCAATCCAAGAACTGCCCACTGCTTCCCAGGGCTTGTTATCCCTTTACGTTTGAATCCAACTAACAGTTAGCATTTGTTGAATCATAATCAATCTGATAAAATGTAATCTGATCATGGGTAGCTGTGTAAAAATAAATACAGTCGACTCCCGTTTCATTTGCCCTTGAAGGCTCGAACATGGTTCCAGACTGTACCTGTGAACTGGAGACGTCAGGCCGGTTCGCGTTGCAGTCTGTGTGCTTCTCGGGGCAGCCTCCGTCAGGTGCGCGCACACAGGTGCAGGGCGTGAGCTCAGTCCTGCTCCACCCGAAACGCTGTGACCCGGCCGAGGGCTGTGTCCTTACGCTGGAGGTGCACCTGAAGAAAGGGGAGCCGGGGCGAAGTTGTCAGAGCAGCGGCTTCTCAAGATTACGGGTAACTGAGGGAGGGTCAGGTCATGATCGCCACCTGGATGCTGTTCTCGCTCTTCACGGTAAGTTACCTCCGATACTTTGATGTGGAGTGCTGCTGCCCGCTGTCCGGAGAAACTACACCCGAAAGCCTCAAACTCATTAAGGCACATTTCTTTTTTATAGGGGCATTGTATTTATGAACTCAAGTCACTGGGCCACCCAGAGGGAAAAAGCAAATCCTCGACGTTTCAGGCTCTGGAAGTTCTAAATAGCTAACGGTGTGCTCCTGTGGCCAGCATTTCTTTAAGGAATCTAGAGCAGCATGTTGCTAAGACTATCAAAATGCCATTCCTCTTTAAGTACCAGTCTTATTGTAAATGATTTCTTTCTCGGATAATTACTGTAATGCCTTAGTACTTTTGCTTATATAATGCTTTCTTTTCAAGGAGGTGAGGTTTCAGTAGACGTGTTCTCTGGGATTTTTACCTGCTCCTTTAATGCTATAATGATTTCTGAACCCGGTAATCATGATCTGAATTGCATTGCTGGGAAGCTAGGCGCACAGCCCCTGATCTGTAGAAAGTATGAAAAGTATATGCGCTGTGCTTTAAGACCTGCTGAGGTTACTTGCCGTGACCTTGAATGTGCTGGCCAGGCTGGTAGGTGTGGATAAATAAGGTTAAGGAATATCCTTCTTAGGGTTTGAAAACAATGAACATGAGTCCTCTTTCAGACTCTCTTCTGGCCAGGTGTTCTGGTCCTTGCAGGGGTTTGGTGGCAGTTTTTTTTCTGTGTGACTTGTTTTTATATCAAGGTCATGACAGTAAGGTAGTAAAGAAGTCGGGAGCTGTGCACCTGAACTTACAAGTCTGCAAAGACCCTCTGTGGTCAACATAGACTGTTAAAACACCCACTTGACTGAAGAGAGGTGACTTTATTTTCAGACTCTTTTGAATTTACTTGTGCTGGTTTGTGATGTGTGTAATCTTGTTGCTTTTTGGGTCCCAGATGGTTTTGTGTGGTTGGAGTATATGTGTCTATAATGGATCTTCTTATCCTTGTTTAAGATTATTGTCAGACATGGTGGCACATACCTGTAATCCCATTACTTGAGAGGCTGAGACAGAAGGATCGCAGGTTTGAGAACAGCCTCAGCAACTTAGTGAAGCCCTCAGCAACTTAACAAGACCCTGTTTCCAAATAAAAAATAAAATAAAGCTAGAGGTATAGCTCAGAGGTAGAGAGTCCCTGGGTTCAACCCCCAGCACCACACACACACACATACAAAAAAAATTCATTTTTTTTATTTTGCAAAGTCAAGATATAGGACATAGCTATTATCTCCCAAATATATTTTGTTCTGAATTCCTATTGGTACATTTGGGTATCAAGTTTATTATTACTTCTGAAGTCAGAGCCAAGTTATTTTGTCTTGAATAGCATAGTAGTGTCTGACCTTTTCATGCATGTGATTGATTGAAATTTTGGAAGTAAGATCTAATTGGCCATCCTTTTCTCAAAGAAGTTTAAATGGGAAAATAACATGAACTGATTTGTGGTTTCTTCGTATTTTAATGCATTAGAATGGTATAATGTATTACACAATATACATATATGAAGACTCAAAGAAATTTGTAATAAATGCTGTAGTTAAAATAAATACTGTAAGTAAAAGTAATATGAAAATGAAATAAAGTTTTTTGGCAGTTTAGATTTTTTTTTTCTGTAAGCATAAACATGAACTTTTAGCCTGGCATGATGGTGCATGCCTATAATCCCAGTACTTGGGAGGTGAGACAGGAGGATTGCAGGTTCAAGGCCAGCCTCAGGAACTTAGCAAGGCCTTCTGCAAATTAGTGAGACCCCGTTTAAAATAATAATAATAATAATAATAAATAGGGTTGGGGGTGTAGCTCAGAAGTAGAATGCCCTGGGTTCAATCCCTAGTAACCTAGTAACACACACACACACACACACACACACACACACACACACACGAGAGAAAAGAGAGATCTATGTAAGTTTTGTGTGGTTTCAGAGTCTCTGAAATGCTACTAGAAACAAGAAGTATAGACTGCATAACTCAAACTGGCTTAAAAAGGGAATTTAAACTGGATGCAGTGGTTCACACTTGTAGTCTCAGTACTTGGGAGGCCAAGACAGAAGGATCATAAATTCAAGGCCAGTCGCAGCAATTTAGCCAGACCCACAACAACACGATGAGACCTTGTTTCAAAGTAAAAAGTAGGTAGGGCTGGGAGTTAGCTCAAAGGTAGAATGCCTCTGGGTTTAATCCTTAGTCACGCACACGCACAAGCACACGCACACTCGGAGTGACTCTGAAACTGTGCTATTTATGTTGATGGGGTTTAAGGGAAACTGGTTTTGTGTCTTTCAAGACATCAGTGAGGAAGAAACATCTGTAGCTGAGCATAAAGAACCAGGACAAAAAAAAGACAAGGAGTCAGATTGGCAATTGATAAGAACTTCAGCACTGGTCACCATCGCCAAAACAGCAGAAATATTGTCTTGAATAGAAATACTATCAGAAGCATTTGATGAGCACTCATGCAAGTTAAAGACTGGCCCATGGCAGTGTGCTTCAGTGGTAGTGTGCTTGCCTAGCAAGCATGGGGCCCTGGGTTTGACCCTCAGTACCGAAAACAACAAAACAAGTCACCAGCCATAGTTAGTCTAATATGTGAAGAGTGACTGCCTGCAGAATAAAGTCCAGATTCCCAAACGTGGTGTTCAGGGGGTGTTGGGGGGGGGGGTCACTGCCCACCTCTCAGCCTCCCCTCTCCCATGGCTGCCTCGCACTTTGGGCTGGCCCTGGCTCCGTGCTGGTCATTCACACCCTTGCTCTCTCCCCCTGCCTGGAATCCCTCTCTGGCTCACTCAAGACTCTTCTAATACTCAACTCAGATGGCAGGTTCTCTGAGAAGCATTTGTAACTGTCCCCCCTGGTGTATGAATCCTGTCCTGTGCTTTCATGACACCTCATGTGTCTTTCTCCCCGATCTCAACCAGGGGCTGTTTCATCCCCAAGGGGACGTGGGGCAGTGTTGGACAGAGAGTTTTGATTGTCATGACCAGTGAGTGCTATTGGCTTCTGGTCAGCAGAGGTCAGGGATGCTGCTAAATCTTCTACAGTGCACAGGATTGCTACCACAAAGAATCATGTAGCCAAAACATCTGCAGTACCTTGGCTGAGAACCTTCATTACTGCCGCACCTGCCCCATTGTTAAATGCTTCCCTTTGGAATCCTGTCATCACCCCTGGGCTGAGGTCTGTATAATGTTTTGCATCCTGGAATATCTGATCCCACAATGCTTGGCACTTCCTCTCATAGTCAGGAAAGAGTAGTTCAAGGATGATTAGTTCCGTGAGAAGATGAAATCATTTTCTAGCTTAGTGACTAATGACCAAGACAGCCAGAGGCCCTACTCATCTCTGCCCTAGGTAGCCTTAAACCTGAGGTCTCCTGTACTTTGCCATGCCTGGCTAAGAACCATCTTTCTATTCTTGTGCCAATAGGTATGTATCTGGGACTACATTAGTGTGTTCAGGACCTAGGTGTGAATGCCAGTGTTCAGCTCGAAAAGCTAAATGAAATCTTCCTCTGTCTTCTCACTCTGCTGCAAAAGAGCTTTGGAAGAAGTTAAAGAAGCGTTGTTGGCAGGAATACTCTGTCACCGTGTCGTTTGGGGGGTAATACGTTCTCTGGCAATGAATCCTTAGGAATGTATGGGCTGTTCAGATAGAGTCAATTTTCAGAGATTTAGAATCTGAGAAAACACACTAAACACTGCACTTCTAAATGATAGGTTCCTGGCATACCAGGTATGCAATAATTATTTGTTAAATAAGTTTAATCCCTATGCTTTAGTTGAGGGTTTTGGAATCAATTACCCCAGAGACCTCATTCAAACCTATACAGCTTTAGTAAAATAATGGTGACTCTGATGACTCATCAAGAACCATCTTTTTTTTTTTTTTTGGTACTAGGGATGGAACCCAAAGGCATTCTAACTCTGAGCTACACCCCCAGCCCTATTTTTTAATTTTTTTTTTTTGAAACAGGTTCTTTTTAGTTTGATGAGAGTCTCATTACTTGCGGAGGCTGTCCTTAAACCTGTGATTCTCCTGTCTCAGCTTCCCAAGTACTGGGATTACAGGCATGGGGCCACCACGCCTGGCTAAGAACCATCTTTGTATTCTTGTGCCAATAGATGTGTGGAACCACATTAGTGTGTTCATGACCTAGGTGTGAATGCCAATGTTTAGCTCCTGCAGTGAGAAAAAAGCTAAATGAAATCCTCCTAAGTTTCCCGGGCAGAAAGCTTCTGGAATAGAGCTAGCTGGAGTTTTCCTGCTACTGGTGGGATCATTTTGGGACTTGGAGTGCTGACTCTGATGTGGTTTGATCCTGGGATGCCCCTGATGTGGCTGGTGGGGGCGCACTGTAAACCGACGAGGACATTAACTTCATAACCCCTCTCCTGCATAGGAAGTCAATTTGGCAAGCATTTCTGTAGTTGTTCCTAAGGAGCTAGAGGGTTTTAGGTGTAGTGACTACAAAGATGGCTAAAAGAGGCTCTCAGCCTGAGAGGCTGTATAATTTGTATGTGTGTGTGGGGGGGTGTTAAATATGCATAACATAAAATTTACCATTTTAATCATTTTTAACTAGACAATTCAGAACGCATTAAGTGCACTCATGATGTCATCCAACCATCGTCATTATCTGTTTCCGGCATTTTTTCACCATCCCGAACAGAATCAGGCAATGTTTGTCCTTTTCTGTCTGGCTTATTTCATGTAGCATGATGCTTTCAACGTTCATCTGTGTTATAGCATGTTTCAGAATTTCATTCCTTTTTATGATTGAATAATACTTCACTGTGTGTGCATATATATGTATATAGATATGCTATATATACGTGTGTGTGTCTATGTGTATATATATGTATATATGTATATGTGTGTATACACATACACACCACATTACATTTATCCATTCATCTATCTAGTGAGCATGGATTTTTCTTACCTTTTGGCTATTTAATGCTGCTATGAACCCTGGTGTTCAAGCATCTGTTGGAGCCCTTCCTTTCGTGCCCTTTGGGTCCATACCTAAGTTACTGTCTAATTTTATAGGCTGCATGGTAGATTAGGTGGCTCAGCCACATGCTTTAGCTGCTTTTGGCAAAGATTTCTGCTGATACTTATCCTCACCTCTGACCATTATGTTTTTCCCCACCAATATTTGGGCATCTGGTTGGTGAAATTTGAAGGCAAGGGAATCAGAAGAACAATTCTGAGTGCAGAGTAATGCATCTCAAGCCGCCTGCTGCTGGACTTTTTTCTTCTTGTGCCAAGCGTCAGTGGAAGGTAGTGGCTCCCATTTGCCCTGGGACTTTTGCTTAGGAGCAAGGGACTGCCAGAAAACCTCAGAAAATCCCCATGGAGACCTCTCTGAATGCTTTGAAAATGGGGGACATTATGTAAGGGGGTCATCCTGAATGCAGGATGGCAGGATCGGAACCTTTTTGGTTATTAAATAGTTCAGATCAAGAGGACATAGGCTGTCTTGATTTGCACAGTCTTGCTAGCTGTGAGTTCCATGGGGGCAATTCCTGGGGATTGGCCTGCTTTTAACTTGTGCTTATGTTTGGGCTAGCTATTCAATTTGCTTTAGAAACAGAAATGGGCCAACCCTCCCTTTAGCCACCCAGGCCTCTGGCTGGGCTTCCTTTTAACCCTAGGATTTCCTTTGGACCCTGAACTCTGAAAGCAGATCACATCTGGCCTGCTGTCAAGCCTGAGAATTGCTTTTTTGTTCTTGGGGAGCTGCACAAAGCAGGTGAGAAAGAGGAGAAGAGGATGTTTTTTAGCATGAAAATGCAAGACTGTAATTCTTCCCTTCCCTCCCCTCTCCCCATCTTGGGCTATTTTGGGACACCAGGGCTTTTGAAATTTTTTTCTAGGCCAGTGCACAACATTTGGCCATAGAGTGGAAAGTGATGACTGTCAAGAGTCTTAGAAGGAAGGAGAATTGGACCACCTTGGGCAGGCCACTTGTTATCCTGTGCTGGGGCTTGGATGGGCACAGTAGTGGAGTAATTCATCTCTAAATCTTCCCCTTGTCCCTGCACCTACTTGTTTAAGTCTCCAGCATTATTCAGCCAGGCAGCTGAATTAGCGAACCTGTGAGGTCCAAAATTACATGCATGCATTTGATTCCCAATCAGAGTGTAGGAAGTAGGGCAGTCTTTACTACTCCTTTCATGCATGCAGGATGGAGTATCAGTCCTTGGTTTATCCTGACCAATTTATTCTTACTGCTCCAAAAAGAAAACAGCAGCCCCAATACCAGATTCAGCTCCAAAGGTCTCTAGCTCTGCTGATGTGACTTGGGTCTGTTTTCTGTTTAATAACCTGCCACCAGCACCTCCCTCTTCCTCTGGCTAGCAGTGACCTTAATGGAAACCATCTCCATGGTCCCTGTGGAATGCCTGGCAGGTAATGTTCTTTTCACACTGTTGAGCTATATGTGGAGATGCCACTATGTGTCAGGTGTCAGGGACCCAAAGATGAGGCAGATGTATTCCCACACCTAGGAGAATACCGTCTAGCAGTCTTCTTGCTACTTCTAGGTAAAGAGATGTGTGTATGTGTGTGTGGTACTGGGGGTTGAACACAGGTGCATTGTACCTCTGAACTACAACCCAGCCCTTTTTGTTTTTCATTTTGAAACACTAGGTTACGGAGAATCTCACGAGGTTGCTGAGGCTGACCACAAACGTGTAATTCTCCTGTCTCAGCCTCCTAAATACTGGAATTATAGGCATGCACCACCACACCCTGCTGAAAACAGACTTCTTTTTTTTTTTTTTTTGGATCAGAACAGCAAACTTATCATAAACATGAACAGGAAGGCTGTTGATATTTTTTTTTATTCATAGCACAAATGATGTAATAAATAAGGCACTTCACTGAGTCAGCCTCTTTTAATAGAATTTCAGAATTTTCAAACTGGTTTAGAAGGCCGGTTCTGCAGCCAGACTGCCTGGATCCAAATCTTGGTTGACTTATTATCCTATTTTATACTAATTTCATAGATTTGTAGGAGGTGGGAGGTTACATAAATTAATTCATACAACATGTTCAGAATGCAGCCTGGCTTTTATTTTATTTATTTTTATTTGTTTAATTTTTTTTGGTACTGGCTGTTGGACCTAGAGGCATTCTACCTCCAAGCTACACCCCAGACCTTTTTATTTTTTATTTTGAGACAGGATCTTGCCGAGTTGCTGAGGCTGGTCTAGAATCTGCAGTCCTCCTACCTCAGCCTCCCAAATACTGGGATTACAGGTATGCACCACCATGCCTGGCTGTAGGTTGGCACTTTAAAGCCCTGCTACTTTTAATTTGATTCACTTATTCATTGAACAAAAATTAAGTAGTGATGATAATTGTGCAAATCTGTGAACATACTAAAAACTTTTTATAGACTTATACTAATGGATTATACACTTATACAAAAAGATGCATGGTATGCTATTGCAAATTATATATCACTGAAGTGGTTATAAACAGAGAATTAATTGGTGACCTATTTTGCACCAGGCACTGCTTGTTAAAACAGGCCTACGGCAGGTAAGTGACTCGCAGCTAGCTACAAGCTGCTTGTTAAAACAGGTCTACGCAGGTAAGTGAGTGGCAGCTAGCTCTAGAGGTCCAGTCCTCTGGCACTCAAGCCAAGCTCTTTGCAAACCAACAGAGGAAAACTGAAGATTGAAATTCAGATTGGAGGCTGAGGTCAGTTCTGTCTTGATATAGATCTAAACCTTAAGAAAGAACAGTAAAGTCAGGTGTAGTGCATGCCTGTAATCCCGGCTACTCAGGAGGCTGAGGCAAGAGGATCACAAGTTCAAGACCAGCCTGGGTAATTTAGTAAGACAGGATCTCAAAATTAAAATAAAGAAAAAAAAATTCAAAAGGGCTGGTGATAGCCAGGTGTGGTGTGGTGCACAACTGTAATCCCAGTACTTGGGCAGCTGAGACAGGGGGGTTGCAGGTTTGAGACCAGCCTTAATAACCTAGTGAGGTTCTTAGTAATTTAGTGAGACCCGGTTTGTAAATTAAAAAAATAAAAATAGGGCTGGAGGTGCAACTCAGAGGAAGAATGCCCCTGAGTTCAATCTCCAGTACAATAAAAGGGAGGTGCTGGAGTGCAGATCTGTTATAAAGCATCACTCGGTTTGATCTATAGTATTGGGGCAGGGGAGGGGGAATGCTGTGGTGTGACCTAAGGATCTTGGCCTTTTACCTTAACCAGCTTTTTCCTACCATTGCCCTCACTGGCCACACCCTTCATCTTTTCCAAGACTTCAGACAAATACATTTAAATACCTATATAAGCCAGGTAGCGTGCCACATGCCTATAATCCCAGTACTTGGGAGATTGAAACAGGAGGATCACAGGTTCAAGACGAACCTCAGCAACTTATCGAGACTCTCAGCAACCTAGCAAGACTTGGTTTCAAAATAAAAAAATAAAATAAAAGGGGCTGGGAGTACAGCACGGACGTAGAATGCCCCTGGGTTCAATCCCCAGTACCACAAAAACAAATAAATAAAGACCTATAACATTACACTGTGAAAAACAGGTCAACGTTTTCACATCATCTCTTTTCCCAAGCTTTGGATATAGAATAAATATTTTTCAGTTAGGTTTTTCCCCGGTTTATGCTGTTTTCAATTCCCCAATTTTTGACATTTAAGAATTATAGTTTTCTATTGCAAGGCGGTGACAATCTTTAAATTACCCCACCACTACCAAGAGCTGAGAGCAAATTTTGTCCTCATGATCAAGAAAAATCTTCCTCGGTCTTGAGAATTCCTGGCTAAGTCTAAAAATCTTGAATACATAAGAAGAGATGGAGTGCTTTAGGAATATAAAGCTATTTTTTTTCTTCCTACTGAATCCATGTGTCTAGTAATAAAAACCATATTGGCTCCAGCGCTGCCCGCGGCCTCCTGCCTTCCTCAGCCTCCTGCCTTTCCTGTGCCATATGCTTTGTGCTGGGATTTCTTCTTTATGCTGACATCTGGTACTTAGGAGAAGAAGAAACCACTTTCCCTGAACTTGTGAAATTACTATCAGCAAAAAAAATGCTCAAGTTTCCAGGCAGTTACCAATGAGATGTTTTTCTGAGCCTCCGGAGCAACTATCTTTCGGAAGGAAACATAAGAAGGTACAAGCTATCAGCCCGAGTTCCCTAAGGTGAACTTGAAGCAAGTCCTTCTTCAGTGGCCCAGACAGCACGCCGGGCTTTTCCTAGCAGCTGGGTAGCCATTACCTCACCACCATTTAATGAATAGGTTTGCCCCCAGGGAGTGGAATTGTAGCCGAGTCTATTATAAAATCTCATTTGCGTTGCATGAATCGATTTAGGAGTCCTGAGAAAATAAAATCTGAAAAAAAAAAAAAAAAATGACAAATGGTCCGAAAGAACTGTAACTTGCAGCTACCCATTAAAATCAGCTTTGAAATCGCTCTGACTTGGCAGCTAAGCATCATAGTCATTTTGCAGTTTCGTGATGGAGAGGGCTTTTCATTGATTCCCATTTCTTGGGACTCCGGGCAAAACCAGTTGTAAACGCCTTTTGGCTTTCTCCCTTCACTGGGGTTTGTAACTGAGCTCTGAAAGCAGAGAGTTGGAGGGAAACAGTGGGGGGAAGGGATGGCCAGAGGAGAATCATTCAATTTACACGCAAAATGCATATATATGCATATACATATACATATATATGAATTTTATATATACACATATATATGAATACATATATATATGAATTTTCTAGGCCCGCTGGTATGCTAGGCAAAACGTCACTGAGCTACATCCCAGGCCCATTTTTTTTTTTTTTTTAAACATGAGCAGTTAGTTTATCAAGAAAGGTGCTAATAACTGTGTACTATGGTTGGATCTGGAATGTCCTCCAAAGGCAGCTCACATGTTGAAGGCTTGGTTGCCAACATAGCAGTGTTCACAGGTTTGGGGGAGTGTTTGGATGATGAGGGCTCTGAGTTCATCAGCGGGTTTAACCCATTGATGACTTCATAATTTGACATTGGAAGGTGCTGGAAACTGTAGGAGGTGGGGCCCATTTGGAGGAAATAGGTCACTGGAATGTGCCCTAGAAGAGTATAGCTTTTCCGCAGCTCCTTTTTCTCTCCCTCCACCCCTTCCTGGCCACCATCAGGTGAGAAACTTTGCTCTGCCACATCCTTCTGCCATGACACTCTGCCTCACTGCAGGCCCAGAGCAATGGAGCCAGCCTGCCATGAACTGAGACCTCAGACACCATGAGCCCAAATATGTCTTTCCTCCTTTAAGTTGATTTTCTCAGGTATTTTGTCACAGTGAGGAAAACCTGATCAACACTCTGGGTTATGGATTCATTTTAGCCAACAACCTCAAGCCTTTTATAAACCAGACTTACCAAGGATTGGAAATTTGACTGTAATCCATGCTGTGAAGCAGGGTGAGTATCACTGGGCCCAGAGAAAGATAGAGGTTGCTTTACTGCTGTCCTAGAAGGATGTGACAGTGGCAAAGGTCTGTGTAGCAGGTCCCAGTCCTTCTAGAATGAAGCTGGTATTTTTCTACTTATTTCAGGGTTAGTCTCTTCCCAGTCACTTAGGGGACACTGAGGCAGTTTATCATGACACTTCAGATAAAAAAAATGGGCTCAAGTTTTGGTTCAGATAACAGCCCCCTCCCCCCATAAGGCCTCTGTTTCCACAGAGTGGGGAGGGGGTCTGAGAAAGGTCATTGGAAATGGATGGCTTAATTGTGACTCTGCTTCTGTGTCCCAGATAGAAAGCTCCATGTACCCAAGAAGGTAGAAAACCATGTAGCCGAGCCTCTGATATGTAGCAACTCCAGATGGTTCCCTGACCCCTTGAAGGCCAGCTGAGCACTTTTGCAAAAGGGCGAAAATTTTTAGGATCCATGTCAAGGAACTTTTGTAGAAATCTTTCTCGATTTTTAAAAAAATTCCTGTGTGAGGTAAGCCCAAACCTGGCCTGGCCTGGGAAAGGGGTGGATTTTCCCAGCTGACTTGAAGCTGGTCTGAAGCTTTACTGTGAGATTGACAGCCCCTGCGGAGTGAGCCACGGGCGGCTCTTGGGGTGGTGACTGCCTAGAGAATGTCCCCAGGAGCCACAGCATAACGCCTCCTAATGTCAAATTGGTGTTCCATCGGAGCTTCTCTGGAAATCTAGAATAGAGCGTGAATAGAGATTGTGAAGAGCATTTTATAGGAGTTGAAGCTTCTGAGAGCCAATGAGCGTCCATCATGAATCTGAGATCTGTAGTATGATTGCGTAGCTTCGTATCAGGTGTCATCCCCTGTGTTGGCCAGCTTTCCGTCATTATAATGAAATACCCGAGATAACCAGCATATAAAGAGAAAAGGTTTATTTGGCTTACAGTTTGGAGATTTCAGTCCATGCTTCATTGACCTCACAGTATTGGGCCTGTGTGAGCCAGTGCATTGTTGTGGGAACGTGTGGTGAATAAGACAGCTCTACAGCTCTCACCACAAGCTGGGAGGCAGAGAGTAAGTGGAGCCAGGGTCCCACAGTCCCCTTCAAAGAGCACATCCACAAGGACCTAAAGACTTCTCGCAAGGCTCTACTCCTTAAAGTTTCCACAGCCTCCCGAGAGCGCCGCCCTGGGGACCAAGATTTTAACACATGGGCCTGTGCGAGCAAGATGCTCAAGATCCAAACTGTAGCATCCCCTCTTCATCTTTTTCTATTTTACTAGGGATCAAATCTTGCTAATACAGAGAAATCTTTAAAAAATATGACATGCAAGACACCAGGTTGTCCCTAGGAATTTTTCCATGGTGAGGGGTCTTACATATTCCAATCCCTAAATGCCCCCAAGAGCCAAGGGTAGATATCCAGAAATTAAGCCCCCTACTCCCATCACTGTCTCCAGAACATTTCCTGGGAGCGAATCCCTCTCTCCTTGCCACTGTCTGGATCTGTTTGAAAGATGGATGGAGGGTAGGCAAATATGCTGGAGCTGCTGCAGGGATGGGCTAACGGCAGGGTCCTTTCCCCACGTGAAATCCTTGGACAGCTGTTGCCATCACTTCCCATGGCCTCCCTGGAGGGAGCACACGGCTGACTCCTTGGGCCCCAAAATCATCCACAGCTGCTTGCCTTTTTTTTTTTTTTTTTTGGTACTGGGGATTGTACTTAGAGACATTCTACCTCCAAGCTACATCCCCAGCCCAATTTTATCTCTTATTTGGAAACAGGGTCTTAATAGGTTGCTGAAAGCCTGCTCGTGAAGTTGCCAAAGCTGGATTTAAACCTGCGATCCTCCTGCTTCAGCCTCCCAAGAACTGGGATTATAAGCATGCGCCACCACACCTGGCTTACCTGCTTTTAAAATGTACATGAAGGAGTTTAGGCAGAGGTTAAGGTTAGTTGGACAAACCCTCCATGTGAAGAGTTTTTGTTTTCATTCCTTCCCTTTTGGATGTGATATCTGATCCACTTACTAGGCAGCCTGTTGGATCCATCCGTAGGAGCCGTGGGTAGTTCTACCAGCCTCACGCCTCTGCACCACAAAAGCTCCAGCCAGCTGGGCACTGCATGGTGCACTTTATATACACTGTCTCCTGCAATACAGCAACACTCCAAAGGTCCCTTTTCAGATCAGGAACCTTTGAGGCTCAGAGATCTTTAAGTGAGCAGGTGCAGAACCAAGGTCTAAAGGCTATGTTGGTTGATGCTGCGTTAAGCCCCGTCTCTCACCCTGTTTGTGTCTCGCCAGCACCTTCAGCCTCCGTTGCTTGTTCAGTACCATCCACAAGCAGGAGTGCTCATGTTAGTGGAAAAGTTTTGAAAGGGATCGGGCTCGTTTCTGTATCGAGATAATATTTACTGAGCTGTTAGGAAGATGGAACTTGCTTGGAAATAACATAGGGATTTATTATTATTTGTTAAACATTAGAGTAGAAACTTTATCAAGCAGAGAATTTGTCATCCAGCATTATTGGCATCATAGGGTTTTTGTTTGTTTGTTTGTTTTTTGTTTTTGCTTGTGTGTCTCCAGGGCTGGTTTCAAAAAGACTAAGGAAAAAAGATCAGACATTTGAATATAAGTAAATCATTTCAAGTCTGGCCTCACTGTTCTTATGGGTCCAGGGAATTAGAATCTCAAAGTCCTTGGACCATTGCCTCATGCAGGCCCAGGACAGAGGGTGCTGCTAGCACCCACGGCAATCAGAGCAGATGTCGGGGGTTCCCATTCCTGGTCAGACTCCTGGCCTTGGGGGTGTGGGTAGCTGGACCAGCCAGCCACTATGAGGACTAATTTTTCTTGAATTTTTGTCCTGAGGGAAAGTGTTCCCTTATGAATCCACATGGCATACATAAGTTGCCCTAAGAAGTTTATTTGTTTTATGTAAGTTGCCCTAACAAGTGTATTTGTGTTTGAGACTAGATCATCTGCTATCAGTAGAGGCACTGAGACCAACATCTCTGCAATTAGATGGACCCTTGCTCCAGAGCCCCTTTCAATAGAAAGAAACTATTTGCTGTGTTGGCAAAAAGATACCTCATTATCTATCTATCTATCTATCTAATCATCTATCATCCGCTTTCATTCTTGCCCAGATATCTCTTCTGGCCACATGAATTTGGATCCTTCTACTCCTCTCCTCTCTGGTCTATTGTTTTATCTGTTTCCTGTGGCCATAACTGAATGTCACAGATTGGGTAGGTTATAAAGAGCAGAGGTTTATTCAGCTTCTGATCTTGAGGCTGCAAAGTCCAAGACCGAGGTGTTGGCATCTGTTCAGCATCTAGCGAGGGTCTTCTCCTGCTGCATGGCCTGGGCGAGGGGGCTATATGGTAAGGAAGAGCAGGTGTGACTCAGAGAGCTCCATTTTACAACAAAGTCATTCCTTTGATAACCCATTAATCCATGAACGAGGGTAGTGCCTGCATGACCTAAATGCCTCTTAGAGGTCCCGCTTGAAGGAACACATGATGGCTCATGCCCGTAATTCCAGTATTTGAAAGGCTAAAACAGAAAGATTGCAGGTTCAAGGCCAGCCTCAGCAACTTAGTGAGACCCTCAGCAACTTGAAGACCATATAAAAAATAAAATAGGACCGAGGGTGTAGTAGCTCAGAGGTAGAATGCCTCTTGATTCAACCTCCAGTGCTCCCCCCCCCCAAAAAAAAAGTCCCACCTGGACCTACTCTTAGTACCTCACAATAGGGACTGAATTTCAACCAGAGCACCTATGTTGTAATCCCTTGGACATCTCAAATTTGAGCACCAGTCACATCATCTTCAGGAGCACTTCAGGTCTCCATACCAAAACAATGGGACCTGGTGACTTTCTCACAGAAAGCTCCCCATATTAGTTTGTCACTTGGCCACACAGGAATACATTTTTCTTTTTCTTTTTTTTTAATCTAAAGGGCAAGATGTCATTATCATATTTTGAGTTCAGTCCAGTCTCAAACTGGAGCCTATCCAGATTTTTGTTAGGGTTTTAGATATTTACCACCAAACAAAAGTTGAAAATGGTCCAGATTTGGTAACACTTAAAATATCTCCCATAGCACAAATGGTCCCTTACTTGAAGCCACCTTAAGTGCCATTCTTGAATCTTTGCCTTCCCAGTAAACACTCATGGTAAAAACAGTTAAACAGCTAATCTGCTTGTGTCCCAGTGACTTGAAAAATAAGCATTAACACCTGGGAGGCCTCAACTTAATCAAGTTCCGAAGGATGGTTTTTATAGCTAGTGTGAGTCCTTGACTCACCAACTCTTGTGGCCTGGAAACCCCTTAGACCTGAATATTTGGGATGAGCAGAGTGGACTCAGCTTAGGAATTCCAAGAAGGCAGAATGAAGATAGCGTGCTGCCAAAGCTCACAGATGTGGAATGAAACCAATTTCAAAATGATTCTTCTGCTTACTTGGAATGTGCTTAAAACCTGGGCTCATTTGAGATTTGCGCACCTGGTTAGAATGTTTCAGACCTGAAATTCTGCTTCTTTGGGTAGCTCTGGGAAACACAATGATAGTTCCAAGCTGTCTCATGAGACTGCTGTTGAAATCTTCAAAGTTTCCACTCTCTAGTACTACAGAAATGTAAAATGGTAGCAGGTGTGGCTTGTGTATCTTGAGGCTATCTTGAAACTTTTCTCTCTAGAATGCAAACTTTGGACTGAGATTTTAGTGGGCAGATTGCTAAATGTTAGTGATATTATGTCTTAAGTGTTATACTGTGTTGTCTAATAAAGTATCCCCATTCTACGAGAGAAGAAATAAAGACCAGTTAGACTTCAGATTGGAGCAGGGCTCTGTATACCTTTCAGTGGTTAGTTTTCTGCAGAATTTTATCTTGCTGTGAATGGTGGTGCATGTTTGTACTCCCAGTACTTGGAAAGTTGAGTCAGGAGGATCTCAGGTTTAGAGTGAGACTAAAATTATGCTAGGGAGACCCTGTTTCAAAATAAAAAAAAAAAAAGTAAAAATAAGGTAGCTCAGAGGTAGAATGCCCCTGGGTTCAATCCCCAGTAAAACACACACACACACACACACACACACACACACACACACACACAATGTTTTTATCTTGAGGGCTAATAAATCAGAAGCTTAAATACACAGGTAGCTTGTGCCTTCTTATGAGATTGGCTTTGCAGGAAAGCCCTTGGGTTAGGTATAGCATAGAGAATGACTTTGTGACCTTGCCTACCTGTGGCTCCTATGCAGAAGCAATAGTCTGTGCTAGGGATTCCACAATAGCATCTAAATGCTTGCATCATTGCTACTTAAAATTGGGTTGCTTTGTAGATCCTACTTGGAAATTGACTTAACCTCACTGCTCCTGATAGAAGTTGCACCTTCCTCTAAAGTTTTGGGCAGGTTTTGGCATTAACATTACGTGCTTGTTGATTTAAAGGTCTCTAGTTATTTCTCCACATGGGCATACACACACACACTGCATATGTCATTAAAGAAGTAATTAAGAGTTAATTTTCAATAAGGTCCATTTGGTGGCTACAAATTAATATGTTTACAACCTCTGATACTTGACCCTGATCAGATTCTGCTGTTCATTGGTGCTGGCCCTGAGAGCTAATGAGATACCGAAGTACTGCAGTGATTTACTGTTCTTTGCTGTAGGGGAATAGATCGATCTCGATAGCTCTCTCTCTCTCTCTCTCTCTCTCTCTCTCTCTCTCTCTCTCTCTCAATGTGGGTGTGTCACCAGAGAAGAGATATCTCTAGAAGAGGGTCCTGAGGAGTTCTGGGAGAAGGCCGGAGAGGGGAGGGACTTGACTCAGGCAACTGGGATTCTTGACTTAGGTGATGAAAAAAAATTTCAGCATGGGCCAAATGGGCCAATAGAGGCACAGATAGATTTATTTAGGCAAACAGATACACATCCAGGGGAGAATGCGGTCCACCTGGAGAGTGAGAAACATACTTGGGGGTTTCAGGCTCCACTTTTAGAGAAAACATGGTGAGGGGTGGGTCTGGGAAGGTATGTTGGGGTTGGCATCAGTCTGATGGTCACAAGACGGTTTATGGTGGTCTGGTTGTTCTTAGGATCCGTGGTCTCTGTTATCTGATTGATAAATAATGTGGGAAAGTCCTCTATCATAGATTCCCAAACTTAATGGCTTCAGGGTCTCATTAAAAAAAAAATCCAGTGCCCCTCCCCCCTTCCCAGTCACTTCCATTGTCCCCTTGCATTTATTCAACACCCCCAATTTCGAACATTGAGGATCTATGCCAAATTATAGGCTTCTTAAAATATCACGTCTCTCTTTGTTCAATCTGTTTATTGGTGGGCTAACTAACAGCGCACAAGGCAATTGTCATAAGTGAGATATTTTATGGAAATTGTAAGATTTGCTGATTTCCCAGAAATTAAGAAGTGACAGGCCTGGAAAAGTATGCGGAACTTTAAAATCATATTTCCTTGTCCTTCCTTTTGTGATAGGGTGATAATCTCCCCTAGAAACAAATCATTATAGGGCAGTTATCGCTCCCATGATTCTTGCTTTTTCTGAGAAAAGGATTTCAAACAGAAAGCACAAATAGGGAGCATAAGAGGTTTATTTAGGGAAGTGGAGGAACGGTGTAAAAGAAAGCTGCAATAAAGGGATTATGTTCCAGAAAAAGGAGGTCCAATTACCTTTGGCGAAGGATCCAAAAAGGGCCTTTTCCATGGGGTGGATAACAGCCTGGGACGAAGCTGTTCATTCCAGAGAGACAGGGTCTGGAATGGGCCATGTTCTGGAGCAGAAAACAGCATGGGACAGAGGAATGACACTCTAGAGAGAGGGTCTGGAGTGGCCCATTTCTGGGAGTGGGAAGCTGTGGCCAGTCTTCCACAGGGTGAGCTTCATTCAGTCTGGACACCTTTCCTCCATGTGCAGATGCACTGGGGAGGTGGCTCTCTCTTTACTTGTCACACTTCAGTGCATCCTGCTATTTTCACCACTTTGGAGACTCCCGGGGGGGTCTAAGTGAAGCCCTGCAGGGAGTTATGCACAGATAACCTGATATCCTTGTAGTTTCTAACCTCTGTTCTCTAACCCCAACTAGGTGGGGAGTCCCATGTTTCCATTCAAGAAGGCCTGCTTAATTTACCCTCAGGTCTTTCCCAGTCGGGTCCAGCTGCTTGTTTTTATCTAGCTACCTAACATTTTATGTCTCCTTCCTACCTATTTCTTCTATTCTATCTCAGGTGGGCAAAAATTAATAATAATAATAATAATAATAATAATAATAACAATAACAATCAGCAGGCAGATGCATGAAGAACTAATAACTTTATTGCAATTATCCTTTAGATTTGCAAGCTCCTGGAGCTAGTTCATTTTGTACAATAGTCCTATGTGGTTTTCCTTCCAAAGCTTTTAATTGTTTTTTACTTTTTTTTTTGTAGTACTGGGGATCGAACCTAGAGGCATTCTATCTCTGAGCTACACCCCAGCCCTTTTATTTTTTATTTATTTATTTTGTAAAACAGGGTCTCACTAAGTTGCCAAGAGTCTCACTAATTTACTGAGACTGTTCTTGAATCTGTGATCCTCCTCTCTTAACTTCCCAAGTACTGGGATTACAGGTGTGCAGCACCACACGTGGCTCTCCAAAGCTTTTTAGAGTGAAATATGCTGTAGGAAGCACCCATCCAATAAAGGAAAGCAATCTAGGCAGACATCAGCCTACATCTCTCTAGTCTAGTGCTCTTAATTTCTTTTTCAGATTCTTTCTGTTAGAACCAAATTCCCAAGTCTTGTTTTGCACAATATAAATCTATAAATCAGTACTCAACACCAACAGCCTTAGTTGTTTTAGAAATTTTCAAGTGGTTACCTCTGCATTCTTTCATATTAACAAGCATTGTCCTCATTGCCAACATGATTTAGTATTTTTTTTTTAATTTTTTCAGTACTGGGGATTGAACTCAGGGGCATTCTACCTCCAAGCTACATCCCCAGTCCTATTTTTTATTCTTTATTTTGAAACAGGGTATCACTAGTTGCAGAGGGCCTCACTAGGTAGCTGAGGCTGGCCGAGAACCGGGATCCTCTGGTCTCAGCCTCCCAAATGCTGGGATTACAAGCGTGCACCACCATGCCCGGCTATGATTTAGTATTTTTGAGGAGGAAGCCCTTGGATCCATCAGGTTAGCTTGAGGTGGAGACCTAGTCAGGAGCACCTGGGGTCTCCTCATGGTCATGACTGTGATCCCAAATGATGACAATTTGTGACTATAATCTGGGAGAGCTGACCACAGAGGAGGCCAGAAATCCAGAGAGCTTTTCCTCTTAGAAGAGCAGCTTCTGGGAGTGTGAAATGAAACTGGCCTCCATGGGAGGGTCTTCATCATTGCCTGGGGGCAAGGTGGAGGCTGCATCTTTCCCTTTCTTTGGGGGAGAAGGGAAGACTCCTCAGTGGGTGCACAAAGGAGAGTGTTATTGAGAGAGGGTGGTAAAGAGGTGCTCGGTGCTTGTTCTGACCTTGTGCAGCTCTGTGATTCCAGGTTGGTAGAGTATCCCTGTGCTGGTCCCAGGTGCTGCAAGGGAGGAGGCTGGGGGAAGGGGTAGATTTGAGAGGTTTGGAGGACAAAGCCTTGTGTCTGCTTTGTGTGTGTGCCCAAATGCACGTGAGCAGATACATCCTTCAACAACCCAGAAATTGGATTGCCAATTCAATTCTCAAACAAATGGCTTGTTTATTAAACGGAAAGCTGCTATCTCCATTAGGAAATATTCAATTCCAGCAATTAGCCCTGAGAATTAAAGAGCCTCCCTCTCTCCAGCCTGCTTCTTGCTCTGTTCCCAAACAATGCTTTGATGTGCTAGGGACTCCTAATGGGAAATAAGTCATCAATTAACCCAAATGAGGGTTAAACTGAAAACAGACTTTTCAAGGAAGGGATTATCTCTATGTCCTTAACCCCACTGATTGACATTATCTATCTGGTGATATATTCTTAAGCAGAGACAATCTCCACTCAGGCTACAAAGATGCAAAGGTATTCATTCTAGTTATTTGGTTTGTTTAAAAAATGAGTTTAGAAATAGAATCTTAGATAAATTGAGGATGGGGTGGAAATGACCAAAGTTTTCTTTTAAAACACTTTAATTCAAGAATTATTGGTTGTAATACCATAAGTTGCTAGACTTTTTTAAAATTGAAAAGTAAGGAGAACCATCTCTCTCTTCTTGATAATAAATTAAAATGAAAAATAATATAGATTTACACATAGGGCAGATTAGGCGTATTTAGTTGTGGGCTTCAGATTTGCAAATGTAAATAACTTTTTTTTTTTTTTAACTTTCAGATACCTTAAAATAGTGACAGTGTTAATTGCCTAAAATGTAGAAAGTTAGAATTTAGAAAGTAGTTATTCCACTGCTATAATGCAACCAGTAATCATTTTATTTCCTTTTAGTCCTCCCCCATGTTTGCTACAAAATGTAATCCATTTACCTAGATTCTGTGTCCTAATTAAACTCATAGAATGTTTCAGAAATCATGACCCATATTGCTTAATGAGTACAGAGTCCGTATACAAAAATTATGTCCCAACTTTGAGATTTCACTTTATAGTCTCATGCTAGGAGAAAATATTAGGGTGCAGTTTATTTTTCATGGGGTTCAAACATCAAAACTTTGAAATACTATTTGGTAATTGCAATAATAAGCCTGTAATTTGAAGGGAAATTTCTGGCAGCAGAGTAGCATGTTATTAGAACTTTAGAGGTGAGAGGTCACTTTTCAGGCGGAGGTATTTAAAGCCTTCTTAAGAAACACAGAGCCTCCTAGTGATGTGCTCGGAGACTATGATAGATGCCGAGCTTCTGCAAACCCAGCCCTCAGGGAGCTCCGATAATCTCCTGACAGGTGCTCTGGAACTACCTGCAAGGCTGAGCAGCCATTGCTGCTGGGCGGTGGGAAGTCACCAGAACACCTCATCTCAGCCTCTGGGGAGCAGGTTTGACCTGAGCCCTGGTGAAAAGCTGAGATGAATTTGCCTGGGAGTGAAAAGGGAAGGACCTGCCAAGGTGGAGGGGTTAGGGAGGGGACCGTAATGGGTGGGGCTCAGGAAAGTATATCAGGTTTGAAAAGGGCGACAGCCCCTGAATTCCAGATTTAAGAGTTTTGTTTGTTTGTTTTTAATAGTCCAGGCTCAAAAAGTGAAAAATAGAACTACTATATGATTCAACAATCCTACTGTCACCCGTGGAGGTCCTAGAAAGGGGAACCTCAACTCAGGACCACAGGGCCCTTGATGGGCTTGATGTAAAAGAATTTTAGCACATGAGAACAGGCACATGCCTGTAATCTCAGTACTTGGGAGGCTGAGACAGGAGGATTGCATGTTTGAGGCCATCGTCAGCAACTTAGAGAGGCCCTCAGTAATTTAGTGAGACCCTGTTTCAAAATATAAAGCAAGGCTGGTGGTGTAGCTCAGAGGTAAAAAAAAACCAAACAAACAAAACCCTGCTGAGTTCAATCCCCAGCACCACACAAAAAATAAATAGAATTGCAGCACATGTCTGATACTGAGGCACAGAGATTTATTTAGGAAAGCTAGGAGTACACATTCAAGCGGGGGAGGTCCGGGCTATCTCAGGAGTAAGAAGCACTTTTGGAGTTCTTGCGCTCTTCTTTTAAAGGAAACTTGCTGAGTGGTGGACCTGGAAGGCATGTAGGATGTCAGCCTGGGGATGCCAACTCGGTTTATGGGGGGCTGGCAATTCTCAGAACCTCCTTTTCCATTATCAAGAGATATTTAGAATCTAAAGATCATACTCACCATCAATAGGTGATGTTGGGAAATTATCCCGTTACAGGTGTCTGAACTGCTCTATAGTATAGGTATCTCCTTTTGCTCAATCTGTTCTAAAAATATACCTATTAGTGGGCTAATTAACAATGCACAGGGCAAATTTCATAAGTGGGTGGATTTCTGGTAACTTTGAAAATTGTGAGTGATGATTTGTAGATTTCCCAGAAATTTGGGAGCAGCAGGTCTGAAAGAGAGAGAACTTGCTCTGGGAGGAAAGGTATGAGGCGCTTTAACATGGAAAAAAGCTTTCATATGGAAGTTATAGTCTCCTTGTCCTTCCTGTGTCTCTTCCTTTTCACCTGTTTTTTTTTTTTTTTTTTTTTGGTAATGGACATTGAACCCAAAGGAGTTCTACCTCTGAGCTACCTCCTCTAGCTCTTTTTATTTGTTTATTTTGAAACAAGGGTCTCTCTAAGTTGCTGAGGCTGTCTTCAATTCTGCAGTCCTCCTGGGCTTGCAGACCTGCACCATCATGCCTGGCTCTTTTTAATTTATTTTGTCCCACCTCAGCACTTGTGGGTACAGAGCCAAAGAAAATGAAACAGTGTGTGCAGGAGACATCTGTGCACAAATGCTCACGGCAGTATTACAACAGCGCAGACATGGAGTCGACCTCAGTGTCCATCTACGGATGAACAAAGAAATGCAGTGGAAATGCACAATAAGACTGTTTGGCCTTAAAAAGGAAGAAAATGTTGTTGTTTGTCACAACAAGGGTGAACCTGGAGGACGTTAGTTATGTTAAGTGAAATAAGCCCAAAGGGGAAGATGAATGTTGCGTGATCCCACTTATGTGTGGAATATTTAAAAAGTTGAACTCAGGAGCAGGGTAAAATGTTGATTACCGGGTGCTGCTGGGGAGAGAAATTCAAAATTTGAAGTATGCTTTCTACTGACTGCCCATTGTTTTTACACCACCGAAAAGTCGAAGAATCCTGAATTGAACTGTCATAAGTTGGGGACAGCTGTACATCAAAGCAACATCCTACCCAGCTATACTACTCCTCGGTGTCCTTCCAAAAGAACCAAGAGTACTATGGCGATTGCCTATCCAGGTTGATAGCAGCACAGCTCACACTAGGCAAATTATAGAACCAACCAAGGTGTTCCTCAGTAGATGAATGGGTGATGAAAGTGTGGTTTATACACACAGTGGAGTTTTGCTCAACCATCTGTAGGAAAGTGGGTGGAACTTGAGAACATTAGGCTGAGTGAGATCAGCCAGTTTCAGAAAGTCAAGAGTTACATGTTTTCTCTCATGTTACAAAGAAAATAGGAAACAAAAGGGACTTCAGAAAAATGAGGAGACCAGCAGAATAGTGGAAGGGGGAGGGGAGGGGAGGGGAAAAAGGCTTGAGAAAAGCAGATCAAATAGTGCTATGTTTATTTATGAAGGTATCACTGCCAATCTCACCAACACGTTCAGGGAGGGAAGAGGGGGGAGCAGGGCGGGATTCGGAAGGAAACACACTAAGTGCTGTGTGCAAATATAAATGTGGCACTTCAAATCTCACTAGGTTATATAATTTCAATGCATTATATTATATTATACAGTGTATTATAATTACAATGTATCATAATATAAATATAGTGCACCATATACGATATATTGTTATTATAATTACATTATACATTGCAAATTATAATTATATACAATAATGCACCATATATAATATATTGATATAGAGTATATTATATTTATATATGTAATATATTTGGGGTCTATGTGTGCGTGCGCGCGTGTGTGTGTGTGTGTGTGTGTGTGTGTGTGTGTAAAAACATCTTGGCTCCAGTCAACCTTTTTGTCCCAGTGGCCTAGCTTCTCACAGCTTGAGATGTTTGGTGGTTGTGTTCCTAAGAATCACAGTGAACCCCCCCCCCCCATTTCCTGTCCTTAGATCCCCTATTTATGCTGCTTGTTTGGGGACAGATGCATGTCCGGAATGGACCGGTTCTCTGGGATCCTTGCTATTGTGCTGGAACCTGTGTACAGGACAAACAGACATTCTTGGGAGTGGCCAGGCACTATCTGGAGAATTCCAATCACTCAGCTGAGGAAAGTTCACTCACCTGGAGTGTTGGAGGCCAAGGAGAATGTGAGGCATCTTAAGGAGGGGCATGTGGCAGGCACAGCTTTTTAGGACTGCCACCTGAGACACAGTCGGGAGCCCAAGTGCATTCCTCTGCTACTTACTTGCTTCAGGTCTTTGGGCAAAGTACTTAAGCTCTGAGCCTCAGGGTCTTCGTTTGCAAAGTAGGGTCTATCACCACGCTATGGAGGTGCTGTGGAGTTATTGAGATAATGTGTGTAGAGGGCATAGGAAAATGCCTCTACATGATGGGTGTTCAGTTTGTAATTGCCATCCATATTATTTATATTTCCCATAAAAGAAGCTGGCGTACTAGTTAATCCAGAAAGCACCTGGGGAGAATTCTAGGACCCATTTAGAAAACAATTGTCCCTCAGTATCCATGGTGGGTTGATTCCCTTGGAGACTGAGGTCAAGTCCCTTATATAAAATGGCATAATGTTTCCCTATAACTTTTAATTATCTCTAGATTACTTGTGAGACCTAACACCAGGTAAATACTATGTGATTAGTTGTTCTATAGTATTGTTTAGGGGATAATAAGAAAAAAGTCTATATATGTTTGTACAGACACAATTAAAAGTTTTTTTTTTATTGTTGTTGTTGTTTTTTTCCATCTGTGGTTGGTTGAATCCACAGATGTGGAATCTGCAGATACAGAGGGCTGGCTATATATGATAAAGTAGAAAAAGGATGCAGTAGCCAACCTCCCTTGTTTGTTTGTTTTTGTTTGCATCTGCAAGAGGTAAGTTTGGTTAGAGTCAGCCACCTGGGTTCCTGCTTCACCAGTTATGGCTGGAGCCTCTGGACAAATAAACTAAACCTCAGTTGTAGCGTAGAGATATCAAGAGTACTGGCCTCATGGGCTGATTTGGAAGAGTAAATGTCTAATGCCTGGCAGATGACAAATGCTCAGTAAAGGTGTCGATGACTGGTGATCAGCCTTGGCCAACACCTTTACAGACTCTGGCCTCCTGTGCTCCTCCAGTGTGTATCTATGCATGCCTGCTCCAGTTGGGCAGTTGGACGCCTGCAGCTTTTGCTGCATGATGAGACCCTTGCTCTGCAGGTCTGCCTTTGCTCTTCCCATTTTATCTTCAAGCATTAAAAAGCACAGACACCATGAGGCAACAACCCACCCTTGATAATGCTTGAGAAGCCCCATTCTCAGCCAGAGTGGAGAGCAAGAGTGAGCTTAAGAGTGGTCCTCTTATGGAGGGCCTTGAACATCCTAGCCCTCATAGGGGGCTCTTAGGTCATCTCCATCACAGCCTTATTAGGTAGGTGTGTTCATTTCCTATTGCTGTGGTAGCAAATTACAGCAAACCAAATGGCTTAAAACAATAATTTATTCTCTCATAGTTTGGAAATAAAAATTGGTGGGATTGATTCCTTCCTGAAGCTCACAGGGAAAATCTGCTCCCTTCCTTTCTTCTAGCTTTTGATGGTTGCTAATAATGCCTGATATCCCACGGCTTGTAGATGCATCACTCCAACCTCCGCCTCCATCGTCACACGTATTTATCCTCCTCTCTTTTTATAAGGCCACCAGTCTTTGGAGAGAGTGGCCACCCTCACCACTATGACCTCTTAACAGGTTATATCTGCAGAGACCCTATTTCCAAAGAAGGTCATGTTCTGAGGTTCCAGTTGGACGTAAACTTCGGGGTATAATTATTATACCTATTCAACAGATAAGGAACCCAAGTCTTGGAAGAGAAGGTCGCTTCCATAAACATCACACAGTGTATGATACCAGAAGACAAACCCCTGACCTTCTTTTCTCTAGACTTGTTACTTTCCCACTGGATCACCTTCCCACACA
>PVLC010017111.1:0-13564 GCA_004027655.1 Graphiurus murinus
CACAAATCCGGGCGTGCCCCTCCAAGCAACAATCACTGCACACAGAGTACTGCAATAGCAAGAAGGGGGTTTATTGCCAACTCGAGTTGGGGTTGGCCTTTTCCAACGCAGTGGAATCGTGGCATGAACCCTGACTTTGTATTAGTTCAGCCTTTTATAGGGAGTGTACAGAGGTGGGGAAACTTTTGCGCTCGGGGGAAGGTAACACAAAGAAGGCAGGGGATTGGTGGAGCCCTGTTGTCAGGGCGAGGATGAGTCCGGAACGGGGGGGGGGGGGGCTATCCTGTCTCAGGAAGGGTGGAGTGGGGCTGTCCTAGCCAACTCAATGCCCTACACCAGGTCACCATAAACCACAAAACATCTTGAGATCAACAGTTGGACGTGTTTGATGTCACCTCACATACCTTATCCATCACCAAGTTTTCATTAAAAGAAGAGTCAGGAAACCCAAAAACACATCTCTCACTCTTAGGATGGCCCTCATTCTCCCCTCCTTTTTTTTTTTTTTTTTTTTTTTTTGGTACTGGAGATTGAACCCAGGGGTATTCTACCTCTGAGCTACACCCCTAGCCCTATTTTATTTTATTTTTTTATTTTTAAACAGGGTCTCTACCAGGCATGGTGGCACACCCTTGCAATCCTAGTACTTGGAGGATTGCAGGTTCAAGGACGGCCTCAGCAAATAGTGAGACTCTCATTAACTTAGTGAGACCCTGCTTTGAAATAAAAATAAAATAGGGCTGGGGGTGTAGCTTGGAGGCAGAATGCCCCTGAAATCAATCCCCAGTACCGAAAAAAAGAAAAGAAAGAAAAAAAAACATGATCTTGCTAGGTTGATAAGAGTCTCACTACTTGCTGAAGCTGTCCTTGGACCTGTAATCCTCTTGTCTCAGACTCCCAAGTCTGGAATTATAGGCCTGTGCTACCATACCCAGCTCACATTTTTATTTTTATTTTCATTTTTTGCGGTCCTCGGGATTGAACTCAGGGGCGTTCTACCCCCAGCTATACCCCCAGCCCTATTTTTTATTC
The DNA here is from genome assembly GCA_004027655.1 of Graphiurus murinus. Lineage (NCBI taxonomy): Eukaryota > Metazoa > Chordata > Mammalia > Rodentia > Gliridae > Graphiurus > Graphiurus murinus. Next base: position 1,033 of record PVLC010017111.1, read on the forward strand.
TTTATTTTGAAATAGGCTCTCACTAAGTTGCAGAGGGCCTCACTAGGTAGCTGAGGCTGGCCTCGAACCTGGATCCTCCTGTCTCAGCCTCCCAAATGCTGGGATTACAAGCATGAGTCACCACACCCACTTCTCACTTATGTCCTAACTGGATTTATCTGGCTACTGTGTAAGCAGTAGACTTAGGGAGGGGACATGTGCATGCAAAAATCATAATCTAGAGACCAGGGAGAAGCTGGTGCCACCATCCAGATAGGAAGTGACAGCAGCTCCAGTCAGGAGGCTGGCTGCTCGGAAGAAAGGCCGGGCAGCACTCAAGTGCTAGGCTGAGTTGACGGGATGTACTGATGCGCTGGATTTAGGGTGCGAGGAAGGTAGGCATGGAGGACGACTCCCGGGTCTGAAGACAGCAAATGGAGCCGCAGCAGAGCCAGCAGGTTTGCAGGGAGGGGTGATAGCATAGTTTGAGATGATTGACTTGAAATTTAAACTGTAGCCGGGCGTGGTGGCGCATGCTTGTAATCCCAGTACTTGGGAGGCTGAGACTGGAGGATCCGGGTTTGAGGCCAGCCTCAGCTACTTAGTGAGGCCCTCCACAACTTAGTGAGACCCTGTTTCAAAATGAAGAATAAAAAATAGGGCTGGGGTTGTTGCTCAGAGGTAGAATGCCCCTGGGCTCAATCCCCAGTACCACACACACACACACACACACACACACACACACACACACACACACACACACAAAGGCCTGCGGAGTCCTGGCTCCGGAAACCCCCTCCCTAGCCTGGGAATTTTTCCATTGCCAAAACAGAAATGTGGGGATGCCTGCCTTTCTGTTTCTGGCCCCACCCAGGCAGGTGTTCTGGACTCAGCCTGCCTTTGCCTGAGATGCCGTGTGAACACTTCAGTTCTCCAGCAACGTGTCTTATCGGCCTATGAGTTTTCCAAATTTCAAAAATCCCCCAGAGTCCACTCTGGCATGCCTTTAAGACATCTTTCCACTTTGGGACTGAAAGGGAGCTTAAACCAAAACGTCTTATTTTTTTACTGTAACATCTGCCTAAAATTGGCACATTTGACCCCAAATCATAAAAGACTTACATAACTACATTTCTCAGAACAGCCAAAGACAGAAGGAAAAAGCCCTGTATTTTCTTTTTCTTTTCTTTTTTTTTTTTTTTTTTTGTGGTACTAGGGATTGAACTCAGGGGCATTCTACCTCCGAGCTATACCCCCATCCCTATTTTGTATTCTTTATTTTGAAACAGGGTCTCACTAAGTTGCGGAGTGCCTCACTAGGTAGCTGAGGCTGGCCTTGAACCCAGATCCTCAGGTCTCAGCCTCCCGAATGCTGGGATTACAAGCATGCACCACCACACCTGGCTTTCAGGCTTTATCTCCTCTCCACCCTTGCTCCTCACTCTGTAAAAATCGCTTTTGTTATGGTTGTAAGGGTGAAGTAGGTTCTTTTCCTTGACTCAAATAGGTATGTTGAATTGGTAAATTGAAGAACTGATAGCTCAGTTGCAGCTTTAGCAAGTCTTTATTAAAAAATAAAATAGAAAAGGAAGAACAAGCAGCATGCCAGAGAGACATGCTGGAGAGTCTGAAAACGGAACTCTCCCTCTTCTTGGACCCCAGCCCTTCAAGACAATTTTTGGCTGGCATTCTCTTATCGGCATTACCATGTCAGCAGAGCTAGCAACTCCTTTTCCCAGGCAGGTGGTATTATCTTGTCTCTGGACAGTCCACTTAATGTGCGCAGGTGCTGACGATTTATCTCTCTCTACCTCTGCTGTATCAGTCGCCCACCAATTATGGGTGTTTTGAAGCAGCTTATGGATTTACATCCCGCATACCAAGGCCAAGTGATGGAGAGAAAGGGAGACGGGCACTGATTGTAGCAGTGCAGCTGTGTGTAACCTCCAAGGCAAGGCGGAAGGCTTGCTGTCCTTACAGTTTAAGACGGGCCAGGCAGAGCTCCGTGCTATTTCAGGGCTTCTAAGTACTTCTACATTCTTAAGGCTATAATTGCTTTTACATTCTTGCTATGGGTTTACACTGGGGCAAAGGCGAGGGAGGGGGAAGTTCTGAAGCATAACAGGGGAAGCTTCAGTCTTTCCTGCCTGAGTGTTTGCACAGCACCCAGACTCTGACTGCCTTTTACATTTGTATTGGGAATCAATACTGGGACAGCTTTCTCTGCCAAGTCCTTTTCCTTGACTTCCCAGGGTACCCCTTCCTCTGCCTGCAACCAGGCCTGTGGCTGCCTTCCTGGGCTGCGCTAAGATGCCTCGCCCGACCCCAGTCCACCGCTTGCTAACTTTCCCCGCTGGGTCGCTGCCAGGTCACTGCCCCGGCACCCCACGCCAGCTCTGACGCTCCCGCCCACGCCCACGTCGGTGGCTGCAGAGGCCGAGACCCCTTCTCTCCACCCCATACTCGTTCCTGAGCCTCCAGCTGAACCCTCCTCCTGCTCGGAAGCCTCCATCTCTTTACTTCGTCCCGCACTGGAAGTCACTCAGGACTGGCTCCGGTGGCGCCTCTCGCCTGCCTGCCTGCCCGGCGCTGGATCCAATGCTGATATTTGATCCGCAACCAACTCACTCCCCCGCAGAATCCAGGCCTGACCCCCTTTCCCATCCCCTGGGCCCTAAGCCTTTTAAACCCTCACTCCCGCCTCCAGCACGTCAGGACGCTTGGCCACTCCGGGATCCCAGCTGCTTCGGGCTTTTGCTGCTGCCACCCAATTCAATGGCCAAGCCCCCGCCATTCCCTGGTGACTCCGCCCCTCCATTCTTCCTCAAACGCCACCCCTGTCTCCCCTGCTGCCCGGCCTCCTTTCTCATCTGCTGTGACTGTGCCCCCTGCCCCGTTGCGCCCTCTCCCGCCACGCAGGCCAGGGCCCCCTGCAGTCCTATCCCTCCCAGCCCCGGCCACTGGCCACCTCACCCCCCCACCCGGCCCGGCCGCAACTGGTCCCCTCTTGACTCCCACTGCCCCACCTCCCACGGCAGCTGCCCTCCCTCCTTTTCTCCACCCCTCAATCGCTGCCTGCTGTCTTGCCCTTAGGGAGCTCCTGGGCCTTGGGAACTTGCCTTCATGTGCTTTTATCCTTGCTCAAATCTGGAAATATGGGATGCAAAACCTCCAAATATAGCCATCCACCCTGTACTGATAGAAATCTCATTGAGAGATCCTTCTGGCTCCATCACTGGTCTTCAATACCCAGTAAGTCCAACCAGTCTTCAAGGGCTCCAGCCTATTACTTCCTGACTTCCATCTGCCCAACTTTTAATTCACACCCGTCCTCACAACAATTATTTGCCTTTACCTGGACAGCTCCCAAGAATGGACATGCCCAGCATCTTGCCTGGACTTGTCTGGGGGTTTCTGAGACAGTGCCCACTTCTGTAGTCGAGTCCTTCAATCAGACTTAAAAGGGCTCAGCCTTGGTCCTAGCACTGTTCTTCAGTGTGTTGATGATTTACTGCTCTGTAGTCCAGCCCAGCAGGACCGCATGGCTCATACTGTCTGTATTTACATAGCTAAAGTTTGTATTAAGTAAAATCCCAAGCTTTGCCAGCAAGGTAAATCAAATATGTCCCTTCTGGCCACACTGACAAATAAATATTCACCATACTACCAGAGCCCCCAATACAAAAGGAAACCCAATAAATAAAAAGATATTTTTAGACATGAGGGGATATTATAATAAAAGAAAGTTCAAAGAAAGAAGGACATTATTTTAGGTAGAAAGAATTTTTGTGTGGCAAGATTTTTGTTCTAAATGATTAAATTATACCACAAAGGAAAAGAAATATGAAAGCAAAAATCAAGCCAGGCATGGTGGTGGCGGAGGCACTGTCACTCCCACTGTTTGACAAAGTCCCAGTGGAGAGGAGATCTCCGCAAGACTGGAGATCCCAGAATAAACTGAATCCATGTCTCCTTTTTTGTGTATTTTTAACTATAATAATGTTAGTAATTGGAAATTGGTAAATTGCTACCAAAGATGAATGTTGTTTAAGGGAAAAACAGAAGACACAAGAAGAGGAGGGGAAAAACTCGACCATGTACGATGGCCCAGAAATTTGTGCTAAAAACACAACCAGTCCTAACATGACTAACAAGGAGTTTATGGATAAACTCCGAATGACTGAGTTATTTGCTCCTATGGTACCAACAGGAAATTCTCCTAAAATATTGCAGCTTAGAAAGCCATTTATTAACCATAGAAAGGTGGTGCCTACAGTACAAGGCCCACCACATGTGGCTTACAGGATTGGGGGGCGGCTGTGGTATCCACCCCAATCCTTTCACCTTTCCACCACCCACAGATCCCCTCTCCCTTATACAAGCATATATGATGAAGAGGAGGCATACTGTAATATCAGTGGCAAATGGACAGATGTAGGGAGTCTGCCTTTCATGCACCTATTAGCAAGGTGAGGACCCCCTGGTGTCTGTTAAGCAAGGAACAAAAGACTTCTATTATTAGACAGCTAAATAAGTATCATAAAAAGCTTGGTTGCAAACATTGCATTAGACCTTTGGAAACATAATGCATATAATAGGAAAAATATAGGTAAAAGTATAACTTTAGATAATAGATAATTTTAGTAGATGACCTTTTAGCTTTTAGACAGGCTGTCTGATACCTTCTTTACTTAGTTTTAAACATATAAAAATAAAGCACAGCCAAGGAGAAAGCAGAGATGCCCTCCTGAGCTGCTTCTCTTTCAAGGACCCTTTACCTGCCGAGGCTGGACCCAGGCATGGTGGCGCACGCTTGTAAACCTAGCATTTGGGAGGCTGAGACTGGAGGATCCGGGTTCATAGCCAGCCTCAGCTACCTAGTGAGGCCCTCCGCAATTTAGTGAGACCCTGTTTCAAAATAAAGAATAAAAAATAGGGCTGGGGGTGTAGCTCAGAGGTAGAATGCCCCTGAGATCAATCCCCAGTACTGAAAAAAAAAAAAAAAAGCTATGTTTACCCAGTATAGGGTTACCTCTTTGGTCTTGAATACCCAAAAGAGAAACAGTATAACCAGAGGCAAATGTGCTACTTCAAGGGTGACAAAAAGGAGCCATACTAAAGCCATTTATATAATACCTTTACTTTTAAACTCACGAAAGAATAAGATATGACACCAATACCCAAAACCTTCCTCCAGTTAAGTCCTTATAAGATGCTGTAAAGTTAAACTCATCATTATTGAGATTTACAGGTCCAGGACCACCCGACACTACTGAAAGTGGAAATTCCTATTCTTGTAAGCTCCTGCCCAAAATCCTATAGACAACACACACACACACACACACACACACACACACACACACACACACACACACACAAACAAAAAAACCCAAAACAAACTGTTTAAGCCCAGTTCCTTGGGTTCCTTCAGGATAGCATGGCTCCTACCATTTCTAACTCCTTTACTCGTTTTTCCTTCTCATTCTACTCTTTGGGCCATGCAAAAATCAACCTGATTATGTCACAAATTAAACAAAAATCACTAGCCACTGTATGAACGAGCTTCTTCTCTTACAGACCGAGGCCAGTGTGTTCTCCTCCAGAACACACAGGATCTCTAAGGTTCTCGCAGGTCCTGCAACACAACTTCTTATTGCAGACCATCCAGGGTTAAACTTCTGAGGACAATTAGACCATCTCAGCAGCACACAGTGAGCTGTACTGAGGAGAATTCCTGCACACAGGATTGTCTCAAGGTCCTGATATCAGAAATGAGCCCAGATGGACATTCCTTCTCTGTACTGTTTATCCTTGATGTATGCTGAGAATTGCCCTTTTCTCTAGATTACAAGTTGCTTTCTGTGTATCCTGAGCTTTAATTAACAGACGTGCTGTTTAAACTTATCAATAAAAGAGGCTTCTGTAAAGAGACTTGCAGAAGTAGCAGAGAAGGAGTTCTCTGCTTTTCTCTCTAGCTGCCCCATAAATAAAAAAAACTCAATTTCTTTTGTGACTCTGAGTCTACATGTGAGGACATGAATAACCTTGTATTGTCTGTGACTGCTTAGAAGGGATCTGCAGCAGTTTCTAGCCCTAAATCCACCTCCGCCCCCTTGTCATGCAAGAAGCAGCTTTAACGAAGGAATGCGCTGTCTGGTTCACAATATATAGATATTATAAAACTTCTGGGAGCCGGGCGTGATGGCACACGCTTGTAATCCCAGCATTTGGGAGGCTGAGACTGGAGGATCCGGGTTCGCGGCCAGCCTCAGCTGCGTAGTGAGGCCCTCTGCAACTTAGTGAGATCCTGTTTCAAAATAAAGAATAAAAAATAGGGATGGGGGTATAGCTCTGAGGTAGAATGCCCCTGAGTTCAATCCCCAGTACAGCAAAAAAAAAAAAAAAAAAAAAAAAAAATCAAAATAAAGAATTAAAAATAGGACTGGGGCTGTAGCTCGGAGGTAGAATGCCCCCAGGTTCCATCCCCAGTACCGAAAAAAAAAAAAAAACAAAAACCTTCTGGAATGTAGGAACTGTGAGTCTGTGGGAACTGTGAGGCTGTGAGATCTTGCTGGAGGAGACTGAGAACAAAGGGACCCCAAGAACAGTGCGAAAGTAAAGAGAAATGCCCCTAACTGCCAGATGTGGTGGCATACACTTGTAATCCCAGTACTTGGGAGGCTGAGATAGGAGGATCGTAGGAACTCAGTGGAGCCCTTTGCAACTTAGTAAGACCCTGTTTCAAAATAAAGAATTAAGCCGGGCGTAGTGACACAGGCTTGTAATCCCAGCATTTGGGAGGCTGAGACCAGAGGATCTGGGTTCGAGGCCAGCCTCAGCTACCTCGTGAGGCACTCCGCAACTTAGTGAGACCCTGTTTCAAAATAAAGAATAAAAAATAGGGCTGGAGGTATAGCTCAGAGGTAGAATTCCCCTGAGTTCAATCCCCAGTACCGCAAAAAGAAAAAAAGAATAAAAGAATAAAAAATAGGGCTGGGGGGTGTAGCTAGGAGGTAGAATGCCCCTGGGTTCAATCCCGGGTACAGAACAAAAAAAAAGAAAAACCTGGGAGGAGGCAACTGACCAGGAGACGAGTGTCAGGAGCTACTTCCTTACAGACGGGGCCTTTCACGGGGTGTTAGAAGGGAGGAAGCAAAGCAGCTGAAGCTGCCTGTGAACCTGCCATTCTCCTACCTCAGCCTCCCAAGTATTGAGATTACAGGAATGCGCCACCATGCCTGACTTTCCTTCCAGGTTTCATCTCTGAAAAAAGCCTGTTTCTTGCTGTTGAGCTGTGCTTTCTTTGTCCCCATATAACCCAACAATCCCCTTCTCAAAGGGTTATCCTGAGGAGTAAACGAGAAAATGGATTTGTGTGTATGTGTGTGTGTATGTGTGGTACCAGGAATTGAACTCAGCTGGGTTCTATCTCTGAGCCACCCCAGTCCTTTTTTTTTATTTTTTGTTTTGAAACAAGGTCTTGCTAGGTTGCCGAATCTGGCTACATTGCTGAGGCGCTCTTCTCGAACCTGGGATTCTCCTAGTTCAGCTTCCCAAGTGCTGGGATTACAGGCAAGCGTCACCAGGCCAGGCGACAAAATGGATTTACTGCCTGGCACTTCACAGGTGCTCCTAATTCTCAGACATCCCCCCACCCCCCGGGTTACCAGAGAAAGGAAGCAAAGTCGATGTCCACCCCAGCTGTTTATTGAAAGTGAAGGGGGATGGAAGAGACTCAGGACCAGGCAGGGGCACGGGACACTAGGGCAGTAGGGGCCAGTCTGGCTGGGAAAGCCTGAGGACCCTTCTAGCTCGAGACTGAGGGGCGGGGGAGGGATCCTGGAGCGCATCTCTCCAGCTGTCTCGGAGCGCCCCCTAGTGGCAGAGAAAGGCGATGACGCCTCTGGTTGGGAAGCCTGTGGGAGGGAGGGGCTGTGCCTTAGGAGGGCACATTTGCTGTTTGGATAGGGGTCAGCGGGAATTGGTGCCCGGGAGATGGATTTGTAGGGAAAAGGCACCCCGTTTCTCCTGCTCCCTGGCTTTCAGAGACCACTTAAATCCATGTCCAGAGTATATTTGGAGCCACCTGGAACCATCAGGTCCCTAGGGCATCTCTTGGGCCAAATTTGTCCCCAGGGAACCAGGAAGGCGTGGGGCTCTGCTCCAGTTGCAGGATTACAGCTGGCCCAGGAGGAGATGGAGATGCTGGTTCTACTTCCCCCAGACTGTCTTGCTCTGTGAGCTTGGCCATGTCACCTCTCGGCCCCCCTCAGACACCTCTTCTGCGGAGTGGGGGCAGTAATTGACCCGGGTGAGGGCCTGTGGGGCTCTGAAGCTGCAATGCACGTAGGACCCAGCAGGAGGCGCCAGGGCTCTTGTGTCATCCCGGAGGGCAAGTCCAAGGGAGCGCGGGAGCATTATCCTGAGGCTCCCTGTGCTTGAGACCCCCTTCACCCACAGGAGTGCTTCTCTCTTGGACAAGCAGGACTGTCCCAGAACTCTAGAATCTGGTCTGAATCCCTCACAGAAGAGAGGCAAGTGCTGATGTCTGGAAAGGGTAAGAGGCTTGCCCAAGGTCACAGAGAGGAAAGAGTGGGGCAGGTTGAGGGAAACAGTTTTCTGCCCCTGAAGGGCCTTGGGAAGGGGGTGGGTGGGAAGTTTGGGGGTCTTGAGGAAGAGTGGCATTTGGGATGAGTTTGGGGCCCTGCCCCTGGGGAAAAGGTGTAGGATTTGAGCTCCAGACTTGACCTGGCTTGGCCGATGGGAGGGTGAGATATGCCGGGGAGGAGAAGAGGTCTGCCTTCTCTTTGAGCACTGGCTCAAGAGTCCTGCTTGGGTTGGATGGTCTGCACAGAAGACTGCCCAAAGGGGCTGGCGGGTGTTGAAAACCATGACTGGCCAGTGGCATCACAGAAGATGGGGGACAGCTGCTGCTCCGGCTCATCCCTGAAGACCTCCACATGGTTGTCAGCCTCCGTGTCCAAGGGCTCTGCCTTGGTGTCCTGGCTCAGCCAACCTGTCATGGCCCACACGAGGCAGACGGCCAGCAGGATCCCGGCCACCCCGCAGAGGGCGGTGCCCGCCAGGCGGCAGGTGCTCAAGGCCTTGTTGTAGTCGGCTGCCCGCTGGTCCAGCGATGGGAATTTGCCATCGCTGACGCTCTCCAGCTTAGGGGGCACCGCGTAGCCAGTGGTCAGGGCTGCCACACCCAGCAGCAGAAGCAGGGTCCCCGAGGACAGGCAGATCTGGAGAGAGGCAGACAGACCAACAGGCAGTCAGGGTCAGCCAGGGGCCCCTGGCCAAGGGCTCACCTTGGATCCTAGTTGCACTTAAGGTAACCCCTTGATCCAACCCTAAACGATGAGAATCACAAAACACACCTGCTGGGATCTAACAAGAAGCATAAACTGTCCTTGTTTTGCTTCTTTTTTAGCCCCTTTTTAAATTTTATTTTGAGATAGGATTTTTGCTAGTTGCTCAGACTGACCTTGAACTTGTGATCTTTCTGCCTCAGCCTCCCAAATCACCAGGATTACAGGTGTGAGCCACTGCGCCCGGCCCTATTTGGAATCTTAAGGCCTCCTGATCAATTTCCTTCCCAGCTCCCCTCTAGCAGGGATTTTCTTCACCCAACCTTAGGCCCCTTCCATCATTATATGGGTCCCATCTTATACCTGCACTCTTCCCACCCTCTGCCTCTGTTGGGTCCAGATCTGCCTGTGTACCTCCAGATCTCATCTCAAACCCTCCCTCTGCGGGGAAAACTTCCAGCATGTACATTTAGCTCTTCAATACTTTTCATCAGAATGTCATATTGCACTTTTTTTTTTCTTTTTCTTTTTTGTGGTATGGGGATTGAACTCAGGGGCATTTTACCTCCGAGCTACACCCCAGCCCTATTTTTTATTCTTTTTTTTTTTTTTTTTTCAGTACTGGGGATTGAACTCAGGGGCATTCTACCTCCGAGCTACACCCCCAGCCCTATTTTTGATTCTTTATTTTGAAACCGAGTATCACTAAGTTGCGGAGTGCCTCACTAGGTAGCTGAGGCTGTCCGAGAACCCGGATCCTCAGGTCTCAGCCTCCCGATGCTGGGATTACAAGTGTGCGCCACCACGCCCAGCTTTATTTTTTATTCTTTATTTTGAAACAGGGTCTCACTAAGTTGCAGAGTGCCTCACTAGGTAGCCGAGGCTTGGCTGCGAACCCGGATCCTCCAGTCTGTCTCCCAAATGCTGGGATTACAAGCGTGTGCCACCACACCTGGCTCTATATTGTACATATTTTGTTAGCTTTATACCTATTTCTCTCTTTTAGGGGTACTAATGTTAACGGTAACGACTTTTTAATTTCTGGCTATTTTGCATTGTTTCCTTTTTGAAGGAAATACTAGAGGCAACTCTGACTTCCCTTAAAGGTCTGAGGGTTGACACTGTAGCAGCCATTTGGGGAACATGTTGAGAGAGCCTAAAGCTAATATGCAGGGACCCATCTGAAGACTAAGAAAAAACTTGCAAAATCCTTGCTATGATAGTTTGAACTGCTGGATCAAACTTTGCTTGAAGGTACCTAACCTCTGGTCTCTTCTCCAAAACACGCAGTATTTCCCCTGTATTGTTTAAACACGTGTGTGTGTGTGTGTGTGTGTGTGTGTGTGTGTGTGTATGTTACTGGAGATTGAACCCAGGGGCATTCTAAGTCTGTTTGCCAACCAATGATCCTTCTGTCTCAGCCTCCCACATACTGGGATTATAGGTATGTGCCACCATGCGCAGCCGTTTAAACATATTTGAGTTGGTCTTTCTTTTTTGTAGTACTGGGAATGTATCCCAGGGCATTCTACTTCTGAGCTACACCCCTACTCCTATTTTTTTTAAAATTTGGAAACAGTGTCTTACTAAGTTGCAGAGGGTTTCACAAGGTTGCCGAGGCTGGCTGTGAATCTATAATCCTCATATCTCAGCCTCTCAAGTACTGGGATTACAAGTGTGCACCACCATGCCTGGCTGAATTGGGGTTTCTGTTGCTCAAATTTGGAAGACTAACTACTGTACCATCCCTTTTCTTTCTATCCTCTGTGCCTCAGATTCAGTCTCATCTTCTCTGAGGAGCCGCAGGAATCAAAGGAGTTCTCCTCTGGCCTTACCTTCCAGCATAGCGAGGGCCAGGGTTGGCGAGGGCACAGGACCGGCGGTCCTTCGGGGTCATCACTGAGAGCAGTACCCGCGCAGTCCTCGTAGAAGAGGTGCAGATAGGAGCGGACTCCATACCACTTGCTTTCCTCCATGCCAGTGCCATGGCTACAGGCGCAGGACCGACTGCCGCTGAGCATCACGGATCCTTGCGGGGCAAGCAAGGTGCAGCTAAAAGAGAGGAGTCAGTAGGACTGCATGTGGCCCCCACCACACCCATCTTTGTGCCCCACTCTCAGCACAGCTGGGCCCTCTGGTATCCCCGCCTGTCTTCCCCTGAGTCCTCTGAATGAGCCGGTGAAGGCAGAGCTCGGCCAGTGCCTAGCAGCTGCAGGTGATCTGTGTGGGTGTCTACCCAGTGGCTGGAATCCTGGGCTCTGGAGCCTCACTACTTGCACTGGAACCCCAGACCCGCTGCTCCCTTGCTGTGTGACCTTAGACGAGCACTTTCACCTCTCGCAGCCTCCGTTTCCTCACCTGTAAAATAGGGCTAGTGATGGTATCTGCTTCATTCAGTTATTGTGTCTGGTGCCCCAAATGGCAGCTGTTATGATTATTGCTATTAATTTCTTTGTTATTATTTCCATTTTTTATGTGTGTGGTACTGAGCTACAGCCTCAGCCCTATTTTTTTTATTTTTTTTGCAGTATTGGGGATTGAACTCAGGGGTATCCTACCTCCGAGCTATACCCCCAGCCCTATTTTTTATTCTTTATTTTGAAACAGGGTCTCCCTAAGTTGCGGAGGGCCTCACTAGGTAGCTGAGGCTGGCCACAAACCCAGATCCTCCGGTCTTAGCCTCCCAAATGCTGGAATTACAAGCGTTACAAGCATGCACCACCACGCCCAGCTTCTCAGCCTTATTTTTTATTCTTTATTTTGAAACAGGGTCTCACTAAGTTGCTGAGATTGGCCATGAACCTGCAATCCTCCTGCCTCTGCCTCCCAAGTATTACAAGCGTGGGCCACCATGCCCGGCTGTCATCCTGAACTTTAGGGGATCCATGTCTGGAGTGAGAAATCCTCATCTAGCCCTTTCCCCCCTGCTCCTCAAAGCCTCACTCCTTTTCAGGGCCCCTCCTGAGGAAATTGCTGTGGCCAACACCAGTCCAATTGGGCTGCAGTGCCCAAGCTACAAGGTCCTAAAGGATTCCTCTCCCAGACAACTGTTCCACAGCCTCCAAGATTCAAAGAATTTTGACCTCATAGGAGATAAAATTGAGGGGCCCTCAGGACTAGGGGCTTAAGGGCTGCTGGATTTCCAGAAAAATCCTCTTGTTACAAAAGGGAATACAGAAGCCTTGGAAATAGAAGATACTTGTGTTTTTTTGTTTTGTTTTGTTTTTTTGCTTTTTTGGGTG
>PVLC010017111.1:13664-34405 GCA_004027655.1 Graphiurus murinus
TTTGCGGTACTGGGGGTTGAACCCAGGGGCATTCTACCTCCGAGCTACACCCCCAGCCCTATTTTTTATTCTTTATTTTGAAACCGAGTCTCACTAAGTTGCGGAGTGCCTCACTAGGTAGCTGAGGCTGGCCGCGAACTCGGATCCTCAGGTCTCAGCCTCCCGAATGCTGGGATTACAAGCGTGCGCCACCACGCCCAGCTTTATTTTTTATTCTTTATTTTGAAACAGGGTCTCACTAAGTTGCAGAGTGCCTCACTAGGTAGCTGAGGCTGGTGAGAACCCGGATCCTCTGGTCTCAGCCTCCCAAATGCTGGGATTTCAAGCGTGCGCCACCACGCCCGGCACCTGTGGGTTTTGTTTCATAGGTGTCTGTGTATGTGCTGAAATTGCACCCAGGGTCTTGGACGTGTTAGGCCAGCGCTCTGCCACTGAGCTATTTCCCCAGCCCTGGAAGGTAGCTTTGTATCCACACACAGGTAAGAGCTAAAATCAAACCAAAGCCTAAAGGTGTTGGGAAAGCACTGGGCTTCTCTCCCCCTCCCCCTCTTGCCCATGGCCCGCTGGGCAGTTTATGGAAAAATAAAACAGTGTGCTTATTCTGAAGGGTAAGGCAAATCTAAGGCTCCCCTCACTCCCAATGAGACGTGACCCTCAAATCCCCCCTGCGTACAGACTCACCAGAGCATGCATATAGAAACACACAAACCACACAAAGATGCACAAGAGACAGATCAGAGGGGAACAGACACACCACACAAACACAGGTAAACACAGTTATGGAGACACACGTAGGCACAAGAGCACAAGAGCGCGAACGCGCACGGACACACACACACACACACACAGCGGCTGTCCACCCTCCTCACTTACAATTCAGAAGAAACAAGTGAAACAAGGAAGAAATTTGTTTTAAGTGATAGGAAATGGGAAACAGCAGAAACTAAAAGCGAAAGAGGGCCCGAGGAAGGGGGCTCCGTGGAGCCGGACCGCGAGGGGGCGGGGCGCGCGGAGGGCGTGGCCTGCGGTGACCACCCTGCGGGCTAGGGAGGCCGGGGTGAGAGGATGGATGGGGCCCGAGGGACAGCGGGAGCCGCAGAGCAGCGACCACAAATTAGGGACCCCAGGAGGAGCTGGGGAAGGAACTGGGAGCCGGGGGCCTGGGTCAGCCTTCCCCTTTAATTCACCGCTTCCCCCGCCCGCCAAATATATAGAAGCACTCTCTTCTGCTGGCACTGGAGAAGGAAGGTGACCTTGACGGTGCCTCCCCCTCGGCCTCGCCCCTCCCCCTCCATTTTAGAGTTGCCGGGAAGAGGTCTCGCAGAGGGGGGGGATGCTGAGGATCCCGCCGGGTTGCCATGGGAACGGCTGGGGAGGTGTTCCCAGCCGACAGGAGGGAGGAACTTGGTGGAAAGGGAGCGGGAAGAGGAGGGGGCTGCGTTTTCCGAGGGGGGAGACTGCGGCGAAGGAAAGCGTACGTGTAGGTGACAGGCCGGAGCCAGAAGATGGATGGAATCTGTCGCCTCTGCACGGCCTCATTCAGTTCTTCTACCCAGACGTCCAGACCCGCCCACTCCACTGCCCCGCGCTGCCCAGGAGGGAAGAAAGGGCATTCTTTTTTTGGGGGGGGTACCTGGGAAAATCGGCCCCCCACCTTGACATCGCTCTTTCTGATCCCTCCCCTGGGCGAAATTAACTGCGTCCTTTCCGCTAGAGGGAAACTGAGGCAGAGCGAAGTAGGAATGGGTTTTTAGAGGGCGGGGTGGGGGGACCGGGAAACCTTGTCCTTTGACGCCTCCGCCCAGACCATCAACCCTGAGGTGTCGGGGGCTATAGATCCAGTGCCATTCCTGTCCCCCGCTAATTCCCTGGGACCCCACCTTCGGAGGCCCAAGGTTGAATCAAGCGTCGGTCCTGCCCCCAAGGAACGTAGCCGGAACTGGGGCTGCGGGTAGAGGGTGGGGTTCCCTGGCACCGGAGAGACTGCGGGGCCAGGGTCGACAGAGCCTGGAGCAGGGGCCGAGCTCACCTATCTGCCTGCGGTCTCTGCGGAGCGAGCAGGAGGAGCTGAGCTGGAGCCGAGCAAAAGCGGGTTTGTTTTGCGCCTGCGCCGAAGTCCTGGGGTGGGGTGGGGGACCTATGGGGGCGGGAGGAGGGGGGCGCCGGCCCGCCCCGGAGGCTGGCTCTGCAGACTGCGGGTCCTCGCGCTCCTCTGAACCTCTGCGCCCTCTCCACGTCCCTGCTCGCTCTCTGTCTCTGAAACCCCAAGCTCCCATGGAGACTCCGCTGCCTCCCTCGGCCTCGCTTCCTCCTGCGGACCATCAAACTCCTCACCCGAGCTCTCCCCGCTCCTCAGCTCCGCACCCCTCTCACTGGAGACCTCTCCTCTCACCGAGCCTCCGTTCCTCTTACGGAGCGCCCCACCCCGCCCCGGTAGAGCAGCCAGCACCTCCCCGCCGCCTCCCATCTCCCGCGGGGGGGAGCGGGAGTCCCATCCTGTCTCCACCCTCTTTTACTCTTGGGTCTCTCCCTGCCCCTGGCTAGGAACTGGTCCCTCTTACCTAGGGATGGGAATGGGGGGGGGGGGTAGGGACTGCCCTTTGGAAGGAGCTTATGAGACGGGCTTCCTTGGCCTCCCACCTGACCCGCCTCGGCTCGCGGTGTGCGCCATCTCCCTGGAGCGTCGGCTTCAGCCTGGCAACTGCACCAACTGCTGGCTCCTCTCACGCCTGCACACCTCTGCTGTGTGGTCTCAGGAAAGTCCTTGTGTCTTTCGGAACTTCATCAGACACCATGGCACAAGCATGCCTTTATGTCTTCGGCATCCCTCCTCTTGCCCTATGCCGGGAGATGAGGATACTGGGGTGACGAGCTCTGCAAGATGGGGCCATCTGGTTCACTACTGTATCCCTGAGCCTCCCAAAGGATTTGGCATGGAGTAGACAGCTCAAAAATATTCACTGAGCACAGACTAATAGTACCCACAACATTAAGGTGCTCATTATGTGTTTAAGTGCTTTGTACGTGGTATAGTACTTGGGTGTTTAACTCTGTGTGTGTGTGTGGGGGGTAGAACTCCTGCAGCTCAAAACTACAACCTCAAGCAGTGACAGGAGAGGAGGCTGGAAAGGCAGGCAGAAGGGAGACCCTGCGGGCTTCATCAGCCCTGGAGGGGAAGAGTTTGGACTTCAACCTAAGGGTTGTGGCAAGCTGTACAAGGTTTGTCAAGAGGGAAGGAGTGTGACCTGATTTGCACTCTGGAAGGAACCCCTCTGGACACTGTCAGAACAGGGTAGAGAGCAGGGCGTGGTGGTGCACGCTTGTAATCCTAGCATTTGGGAGGCTGAGACCAGAGGATCCGGGTTCGAGGCCAGCCTCAGCTACCTAGTGAGGCACTCCACAACTTAGTGAGACCCTGTTTCAAAATAAAGAATGCAAGCCGGGCGTGGTGGCACACGCTTGTAATCCCAGCATTCGAGAGGCTGAGACTGGAGGATCCGGGTTCGCAGCCAGCCTCAGCTACCTAGTGAGGCACTCTGCAACTTAGTGAGACTCGGTTTCAAATAAAAAGAATAAAAAAATAGGGATGGGGGTGTAGCTCGGAGGTAGAATGCCCCTGAGTTCAATCCCCAGTACCACAAAAAAAAAAAAAAAAAAAAAAAAAGAACAGGGTGGAGGGTACATGAGTGGCAGCGAGAGACCAGTGAGGAGGCTCCAGGTCAGCGACACCTTGAGAACGAATGGATTCAAGAGATGCAAGGGTGTAAAGTGAACTACAGGAACAGTAAAGGACTGGTGTGGTGGTTTTAAACCATGGCGACACATCCTTCAGCACTCCTCCATAGAGAAGCAGGACCTATGTCCCCTCCTTGAATCCTGAGTGAGCTGATGAGTGTTCCAACCAGGGGAGAGTGGGAGAAGTGACCCTTGACCTCCATGGCTACAGCATAAAAGGATGTGCAACTTCCACTGAAACTCGGCCCTTGAAGGCCTGAGGCACTGGAGGAGAAGTCTGCTTACCTTAGTCAGGCACGTGCGCACACCTGTAATCCCAGGACTTGGGAGGCTGAGAGAGGAGGATTGCAGGTTTGAGATCAGCCTCAGCAACTTAGTGAGACCCTTTTTTTTTTTTTTTTTTTTTTTTTTGTGGTACTAGAGATTGAACCCAGAGGCATTCTACCTCTGAGCTACACCCCCAGCCCTATTTTTTATTCTTTATTTTTGAAACAGGGTCTCACTAAGTTGCAGAGGGCCTCACTAGGTAGCTGAGGCTAGCCTCAAACCTGGATCCTCCCATCTCAGCCTCCCAAATGCTGGGATTACAAGTGTGTGCCACCATGCCCGGCTTAGCAAGACCCTTTTTCAAAATAAAAATAAAAAGGACTGAGAAGCCGGGCGTGGTGGCACCCGCTTGTAATCCCAGCATTCGGGAGGCTGAGACCGGAGGATGCGGGTTCGCGGCCAGCCTCAGCTACCTAGTGAGGCACTCCGCAACTTAGTGAGACCCTGTTTCAAAATAAAGAATAAAAAATAAATAGGGCTGGGGGTACAGCTCGGAGGTAGAATGCCCCTGGGTTCAATCCCCAGTACCGCAAAAAAAAAAGGACTTAGAGGTAGAATTCCCCTGGGTTCAATTCCCAGTACCAAAAAAAAAAAGAAAGAGAGAGAGAGAGAGAAAGAAGTCTACCCTAAGGCTGCCATGCTGTGAGGAAGCCAAGGCCAGAGGCCACGTGAAGGCACTGCAGTCCACAGTCCCAGCTGATCTGAGCCTTTGAGTCACCCTGTTCAGCTCCTGGCAAGTGAGTAAAGAAGCAACCAGATGATTCCAGTCCTCAACCATCTTCGGCCTTTGAGTACTACCACAGAAGCCTCAAACACTGTAGAGCAGAGAATCCACAAGCATAGCAAAATGATTGGCGTGTTATCCCACTAGGTTTGGGGGGCTTTGCTAGACACTAATAGGCAACTGGGACACAATTTAAATATGTATCAATAGACAGCTGAGTGTGGGGATGCATACGCGCCATCTCAGTACTTGAGAGACTGAGACAGGAGGATCACAGGTTTGAGGCCAGCCTTAGCAATTTAGTGAGACCCTGAGCAACTTAGTGAGACCCTGTTTCAAAATAAAGGCTGGATGTATAGCTTGAAGGTAGGCTGCCCCTGGGTTCACACTCAGGAAGAAGAAGAAGAATCCACAGTACAAGAAGGAGGAGGAGGAGCACAGCAGCATCGAGGGCGGTGGAGAGAGAATATCGAGGACTGTCGTGTTTGCAGGCTGATGGGCGATGCTCTCACTCATCATCAGAAGAGACAGGAATATGTGAAGGGGCGTCAAACTGGAGAGAAGAGCACACCCTCAGCTTCTGGCAGAGCTGAATGGCGCCGTCCAGGAGGCAGTTGGACACGGGCAAGGTCTTGACCTTAGAAACAGTGTAGGAAGTAGTTTTAGTTGCAAATGACAAAACTAAATTTGAACTGGATCAAACAAAAAGAAATAGAGCAAAGTCTCATAAAATAACAATAATTATAATAATAGTGGTTATTATTATTATTTTTGTACTGAGGATGGAACCCAGGGGCATTCTACCTTTGGGCTACACCCCCAGTCCTATTTTTTTAATTAATTAATTAATTAATTAATTATTTATTTTGTGGTACTGGGGATTGAACTCAGGGGCATTCTACCTCTGAGCTATACCCCCAGACCTATTTTTTATTCTTTATTTTGAAACTGAATCTCACTAAGTTGCGGAGTGACTCACCAGGTAGCTGAGGCTGGCCGAGAACCCAGATCCTCCGGTCTCAGCCTCCCGAATGCTGGGATTACAAGCGTGCGCCACCACGCCCAGCTCTTAATTCTTTATTTTTATTTTTTTTTTTATTTTTATTTTTTCCGGTACTGGGGATTGAGCTCAGGGGCATTCTACCTCCGAGCTATACCCCCAGCCCTATTTTTTTTTTTTTTCCGGTACTGGGGATTGAACTCAGGGGCATTCTACCTCCGAACTATACCCCCAGCCCTATTTTTTATTCTTTATTTTGAAACCGAGTCTCACCAAGTTGCAGAGTGCCTCACTAGGTAGCTGAGGCTAGCCGCGAACCCGGATCCTCTGGTCTCAGCCTCCCGAATGCTGGAATTACAAGTGTGCGCCACCACGCCCGGCTTGCATTCTTTATTTTGAAACAGGGTCTCACTAAGTTGCAGAGTGCCTCACTAGATAGCTGAGGCTGGCCTGGAACCCAGATCCTCCGGTCTCAGCCTCCCAAATGCTGGGATTACAAGCGTGTGCCACCACACCCGGCTTAATTCTTTATTTTAAAACAGAGTCTCACTAAGTTGTGGAGTGCCTCACTAAGTATCTGAGGCTGGCCAAGAACCGGGATCCTCCTGTCTGAGCCTCCCAAGTACTGGGATTACAAGCGTGTGCCACCACACCTGGCTTTATTATTATTATTATTAATTTGCTGTACTGAGGATCGAACCCAAGGTGTCAGGCATGCTAGTCAAATGCTCTACCACTGAACTGCATTCCTAATCTTTGTATTAATTTTGAGTCAAAGTCTTACTAAGTTGCCTAGGCTGGCCTTGAACTTGTGATCCTCCTGTCTTAGCCTTCCAAGTTGCTGGGATTATAGGCCACCATCTCCAGCTAGGCTCATATAATTAAGTCAAGGGATAGTGCCTTCAGGCATGGCTGAATCCAGATTCTCAAAAATCTTTTTTTTTTTTTTTGCAGTACTGGGGATGGAACCTGGGGGCATTCTACCTCCAAGCTACATCCCCGGTCCTATTTTTTTATTCTTTGTTTTGAAACAGGGTCTCACTAAGTTGTAGAGGATCTCACTAAGCAGCTGAGGCTGGCCACAAACCCGGATCCTCCAGTCTCAGCCTCCCAAATGCTGGGATTACAAGCGTGTGCCACCATGCCTGGCTCTCAAAAATCTTTTTATCTGCTGGATTGGATATGATCTCTGTGTTGGCTTCACTGTCAGGCAGGCTCTTTCCCATATGGCGGCAACATGGCTATATCTGTCAAGTTTAACTATTAGGAAAAGAATCCCTCTTTTGATATAGTCCCAGAAAAGGCCCTGATGTTGAGTGGGTCACCTCGACTGGTTGACGTCCCACTTACTGACCCCGTCAGCACGCCTCTGATTGGCTTGGTTACTTGCTCATGCTTTATGAGGCTTAGTTAGTCCACAGAAGCCTCTTGGATTGAGAATGCTGCGGGGGAAATTTCCTAAAGGCAAATTAAAACACTAGTACTGTAAGGAAAGGCATTGGATCCAAGGAAGACAAGAGCATTGAAATGAAGGGAGCTCAGGCCCAAACTCCCAGGTGCCCCTCTGCCTCAGAATGAATGCCCCCGAAATCCATGTGTTGAAATCCCAAAGTGTTGTTTTTTGGAGGTGAGGCTTTGAGAGTCACGAGTCCCCATAGAGGAGATCCTCCAGAGCTCGCTTTTTTCTCTGCTCTCTGCCATGCAAGACTACCTGTGGGAGATGGGTTCCTGCAAACCTGGAGGCAGGCCCTCACCTGCCCGCAGAATTGAATCTTCTGGCACCTTGATCTGGGATTTTCCAGCCTGTAGAACTGAGAAATGTCTGCTGCTTAACTGCTTAAGTCACCCAGTCAATAGAAACTTTTTTTTTTTTGATACTAGGGATTGCACCCAGGGGCATTCTACCCACAATCTATACCTTCAGCCCTATTTATTTTTTATTTTGAAACAGGGTCTCACTAAGTTGCTGAGGCTGTCCTGAAACCTGCAATCCTCCTGTCTCAACCTCCCAAGTACTAGGATTACAGGTATGAGCTACCGTACCCAGCTGTCAATAGTAACTTACTACACTGGCTGAGCAGACTGAGACATCTCTGTTTTGGTTATCTAAGGCTGTATAACAAACGCCACCCAAAGCAATAATTCAATCATCTTTCACAGTTTCTGTGCGTCAAGAATTTGGGAAGGTTCTTTTGTGTCTGGAGCTGGAGTGCCAGGGAGCAGGCCGTGTTTCCTTGCCCACCCATCCCCTGTTTGTAGTGTCCAGGCCTCGGGTGGTGACACTTCTTACACTGTGGCTCAGGGCTACAGTGACCCAGCCTCACAAGTCACGATGGATCATTTTTATTCTAGTCTGTCAGTCAACCTGACAAGAGGGTGACCAGATTCAAGGTGAAGGAACAGAGACTTGCCAATCAACAGGGGAGTGTAAAGACTTTGCTGACATGGTGCGTGGGGGGGGTACTGGGGATTGAACCCAGGGGTGGTCTACCTCCCTCTGAGTTACACCCCCAGCCTTCTTTTTCTTTCTTTCTTTCTTTCTTTCTTTTTTTTTTTTTTTTTTTTTTGCGGTACTGGGGATTGAATTCAGGGGCATTCTACCTTCGAGCTATACCCCCAGCCCTATTTTTATTCTTTATTTTGAAACAGGGTCTCACTAAGTTGTGGAGTGCCTCACTAGGTAGCTGAGGCTGGCCACGAACCCAGATCCTCAGGTCTCAGCCTCCCAAATGCTGGAATTACAAGCGTGCACCACTATGTCCGGCTCCCCAGCCCTATTTTTTATTCTTTATTTTGAAACAGGGTCTCACTAAGTTGCAGAGTGCCTCACTAGGTAGCTGAGGCTGGCTGCGAACCCAGATCCTCCGGTCTCAGCCTCCCGAATGCTGGGATTACAAGCGTGCGCCACCACACCCGGCTTCGCTTTCATCTTTCTTAATAGAAAAAGCCTCTTGTTTTCCTCAGCAGTAGTTTATCAGGTGTCACATCACTATACTTCCTACCCTGATCTCTTATAAACCAAGCGAGCAGTAATGGTAATAAGCATGAGCTCTCCCCCCATTCCGAGTGCTTTGAACATTTCACTATATACACATCTCATTTCACACTCTCACCTCTGTTGAGAGGCAGATACTTACATTATCTCCATTTGAGCATCTGAGACCTGGAGTAGCTAACTCGGGTGCAGCAAGTGGAGAACCAAGATTCCAACCTGGGTCCGTTTGGCCGAGTCAGCTCATCACCGCTGCAGGTCTCAGGACACAGGCAAGCCCTGCTCTGCTCTCTCACGGTCAGCTTGTCCCTCTGTTCATCTGGCCTCATCTCTTCCCCTGGCCTGCAGAACCTAATCCCTCCCCTGTCCAATACCACTGGTCTCTCTCCTATCCCCACCCCATTCAGTGTGGCCTCTCCCAACACACACTCCCTCCAAACCACTCCACAAAAGAGCTCATAATTCATCTGTTCCCTCGTCTTCCAAACCACTGTGATCTGCCTCCTCGCACCCCACCCCGACTTCCCCTGCCCGAGGTCCCCACTAATCTCCTGCTCGCCAAACCTGAGTTCCGGGCCTTGTTCTGCGTCTCATGCATTTACAGTGCTGAGTGGCCCTCCTTGGAAAAGCTTTCCTTTGGTTTTTGTGACACAGTGTGCCCCTACCCTTTCAGACCCCCCTCCACCCCAACCTCTTTCTAGATGCTTCTCTGGTTCTTCCTCCTCTTCTGATTTCTTCAAATGTGGTGTGGCCCTTTTTATTTTATTCTGTTTTATTTTGGCAATGGGGATTGAACTCAGAGGTATTCTACCTCCAAGCTACACCACCATCCTTTTTTTTTTTTTTTGCAGTACTGGGGATTGAACTCAAAGGCATTCTACCTTCGAGCTACACCCCCAGCCCTATTTTTTTATTCTTTATTTTGAAACCGGGTCTCACAAAGTTTCGGAGTGCCTCACTAAGCAGCTGAGGCTGGCCGCGAACTCGGGTCCTCTGGTCTCAGCCTCCCAAATGCTGGGATTACAAGCGTGCGCCACCATGCCTGGCTTCACCATCCTATTTTTAATTTTTATTTTGAAATAGGGTCTTGCTAGGTTTGTGAGCATCTCACTACTTGCTGAGGTTGCCCTTGAACCTGCGATCCTCCTGTCTCAGCCTTCCAAGTACTGGGATCTCAGGCATGTGCCACTACCTCCAATTTATTTTTTTATTTTAAAACAGGGTCTCACTAAATTACTGAGGGCCTCGTTATATTGCCGAGGCTGGCCTAAACCTGCAATCCTCTTGTCTCAGCTTTTCAAGCTGAAACAAGGTGTGTACAACCAGGCCTAGCTCCCAGACCTTTTTAAAACATGTCCAAAGCCAGGAGTGGTGGCACACGCTTGTAATTCCAGTACTTGGGAGGCTGAGACCGAAGGATCAAGGTTCGCAGCCAGTCTCAGCTAGGTAGTGAGGCTCTCTGCAACTTAGTGAGACCCTGTTTCAAAATAAAGAATAAAAAATAGGACTGGAGGTGTGGCTTGGAGATAGAATGCCCCTGGGTTCCATCCCCAGAACTGCAAAAAAACAAAAACAAAAATAAAAAAACAAAACCCTGTTTCAAAATAAAGAATAAAATACAGGGCCAGGGGTATGGTTTGGAAGTAGAAAGCTCCTGGGTTTGATACTCAGTATTGCAAAAAATAAAATAAAATAAAAAGTAAAAATAAATAAAATAAAACATGTCCAAGCTGAGCATGGTGGCACAGTCCTCGCTAGTCAACCTAGTGAGACCATATTTCAAAATAAAAGCCAGGCATGGTGGTGCACGCTTGTAATCTCAGTACTTGGGAGACTGAGATTGGAGGATCTGGGTTTGCGGCCAGCCTCAACTACTTAGTGAGGCTCTCTGCAACTTAGTGAGACCCTGTTTCAAAAATAAAGAATACAAAACAGGACTAGGGGTGTAGCTCGGAGGTAGAATGACCCTGGGTTCAATCCCCAGTACTGCAAAAATAAATAAATAAATAAATAAACAAACAAACAAATAAATAAAATAAAACAGGGCTGAGGGTGTAGCTTGGAGGTAGAATGCCTGTGGGTTGAATCCCCAGTACCACAAAGCAAACAATCAAATATATCCAAGCCAGGTAATTCCAGTACTTGAGAGTCTGAGACAAGAGAATCACAAGGTTCAAGACCAGCCTGGGCAACTCAGCAATGTTGGCATTGGGAAACTGCCCTGGCGTTGATTTCCAATAAAAATGTGAAAGGTGGTCAGAGCCTGAGTGCTGCGTAAGTATTCCGGCAGGCAAGGAAAAATACAACAGCTTTGCCTGTTACACTTCAGAACTCCCTCCCCCTTCTCCTATGTCCTGATTTTAACCCGTAGTAAGAATTTAGAGGCAATTAGAGCCTTTAGCCCTAAAAAAAAAAAAAAAAAGCAGTTAAAAGCCCTAAGGGCATGGTGGCAAGTTTGTAATCCCAATATTTGAGAGGCTGAGACTGGAGGTTCACAGCCAGCCTCAGCTACCTAGTGAGGCCCTCTGCAACTTAGTAAGACCCTGTTTCAAAATAAAGCATAAAAATAGGGCTAGGGGTGTAGCTCGGAGGTAGTACTGGTTCAAACCCCAGTACTTCAAGGAAAAAAAATAAACAAATAAAAAGCCTTAAGATCAAAGTAGCTCTGCCTGGCACATCTTAAAAGCTATAGAAATAGCAAGAGCCTTAAGCTTTGCGCTCTGTGAGATGACATGCCACTGCATTGGCTGTAATCAGTGCCTTTGTTTCCCTACTTCTCTCCATGAACCCGCCCTGAGATACAGGATGTAAGATCAATATGTTACTTCAGAGCACCACCAATTAATGGGCAACCGATACAACAGAGGGTGAAAAAGATAAACTTATACTTAAGGAGTACACTGAATACCACCTGCCTAAAATGAGTTGCTAACCCATTGTCTTGGGAACACTGATAAGAACACACCAATAAAAACAACAGTTCTTCAGGGCCAGGGTCAGGTGGGGGGCAGATTCCACTTTGGGGCTCTCCAGCATATCTTTCAGGCATGCTGCTTGTTTTTTTCTTTTCCCTTTTTATTTTCTACTGGCTTTGTAATAACTACAACTGAGTTGTTTATTAGTTCTTTAAATCAATTTCCTGATTGATTCAACAAATTTTAGTTGAATTGAGGAAAAGAGTCCACAGCACCATTACGCCCATAACAAGCAAGACCCTGTTGCAAATTAAAAAGTAAGAAAAGAGCTGGGAGCCGGGCATGGTGGCGCACGCTTGTAATCCCAGCATTCGGGAGGCTGAGACCTGAGGATCCGGGTTTGCGGCCAGCCTCAGCTACCTAGTGAGGCACTCCGCAACTTAGTGAGACTCGGTTTCAAAATAAAGAATAAAAAAATAGGGCTGAGGGTATATCTCGGAGGTAGAATGCCCGAGTTCAATCCCCAGTACCGCAAAAAAAAAAAAAAAAGAAAGAAAGAAAGAAAGAAAAGAGCTGGGCATGGTGGCGCACACTTGTAATCTCAGTACTTGGGAGGCTGAGACTGGAGGATCCAGATTTGAGGCCAGCTTCAGATACTTACCAAGGCCCTCCACAACTTAGTGAGATACTGTTTCAAAATAAAAGACTAAAAAAATTAGGGCTGGGGGTATAGCTCAGAGGTAGAATGCCCCTGGGTTCAATCCCCAGTACAGAAAAAAAAAAAAGTAAAGGTCAGGCATCGTGGCTCACACTTGTAATCTCAGTATTTAGGAGGCTGAGATAGGAGGATCTGGGTTCGTGTCCAGCCTCAGCTACTTAGTGAGACCTTCCACAACTTAATGAGACCCTATTGCAAGATAAAGAATAAAAATAGGGCTAGGGGTGTAGCTCAGAGGTAGAAAGACCCTGAGTTTAATTCCCAGTACTGCAAAAAAAAGAAAAGTCCTTGTCCCTGGGTTCAATCCCCAATAAAACGCACACACACGGGCATGCAAACACACACACACACACACACACACACACACACACACACACTCACTCATATATGAAATGTTTATTTTGACTCACAGTTTTAGAGGTTTTAGTCCATAGTCACCTGGCCATGCTGGTTTTAGGCCTGGGGTGAGGCAGAACATCACAGCAGAAGCATGCGGCAGAAGAAAGCTGCTCACCTAAGATCCAATCAAAAGAGCTGCCAGGCTATATAAACTAGGCTTCTGCAAGCATGCTGAGCAGCAGCAGCCAACAGAAAGAGGAATAGGAAGAGGAGAGGAAAGGGGAAGGGGAAGAGAGAATGGAATGAAGAGGGTGGCAGTAGCCAATAGAGTAGCAACTCTTGCAGAGCTGAAAGGCACTAAAATAGAGTTGCTACAGCAGCAGCCTTTACCAGCAAGGGTAGAACACTTGGAGTGCTAGGGTTGTACCACTAGCAGTAACAAAATAGCAACACTTAGAGCTGCAGAGGTAGAACAGTAGCAAGAGTACCCAAAGCCCCCCATTTTTTACTTCCTTTGTCTGAGTGAATAGATTCCAGGGTTCACTACAAAGTTCAACTTTCTAAGCACAGGTAAAGTTGCCAACTAAATTCGACCATATAGGTCTCAAGGGACACCTCTGAATGGCCTCCTACTTGGATTGGGATGCTAATCCAGGGGTAGGAACATCACGCAGGCACTGGCTTGGGTTGGGCCCTACTCCAAGGGGAGGAACATCCTACTTGTTTTTCTTGTAAATGGGAAGCCCCTCTTTCAAGCCTCCCAGTCCTCTGGAGTGCGTCCTCCACAGCTAGGAAGCATTTGGTCTTCAGACCCTACAAACGGAATACCACGTCTTCTGCACGGCAGCCTGGCTCGCAAACAGATGAGATGATGTGAAACCTGACCCCTGGAGGGAAGTATAATCCCCAGTACTCTCAAACAGATCTCTTTTGTCAGCTTTTAGGGAAAGGGTCTGAGGCGGTCTATGTGCAAGCGTTCTTTGTGCTCTCTGAGAATCCTGACCTTTTTAAGAACATCAAGGCAGGTCCTGCACACCCCCAGGCAGTTCCACCCACCCCATTCCTGGATTCTGGTTGGTCACCCTCAAATCCTCCGGGCTTGTCCACTGTCTCTCTTACACTCCTGGCACCGACATTCTCTGTTGAGGCCTCACCCCCTTGGGCCTCTGCTCCCTCCACTTTCTTGCCACAGGAATCAGCTTCTGAGTTTGGTCCTCAAAACGTGCACATGCCTTTTCCCCTCAAGAACATCAGGGAAATAAAAGTGCACTTGGGGAAGTTATCAGATGATCCCAATAAATACACAAATGAGTTCTTAAAATTAGGCCGAATTTTGTTTATTTTATTTTATTTATTTACTTTTTGTGGCAGTGGGAGTTGAACCCACTCTACCTCCGAGCTACACTCCCAGCCCTATTTTAGTTTTTATTTGGAAACAGGTTCTCACTAAGTTGCTCAGAGCCTCATGAAGTTGCTAGGCTGGCTTTGAACTCGCAATCCTTCTGTTTTAGCTTCCCAAGTACTGGGATTACAGGCGTCCGCCACCATGCCTGGCTCAAATTTTGTATTTAACTTGGAGGGATGTCATATTAATCTTAGGGCAGACCTTGTCTCCCATAGAAAAATGGAATGTCCTAGGCAATGTCATTACTTATGGAAACAACATTTATGTAACTGATACCTCTAGATCCTTGGGTGATCAGGCTAGGCCTCTTCAGGACCCTAACTGGGACTATAATTTGGAGGATGGTAAAGGTGTACAGATATACTTCTATACCTATGTGGTAGGAGGCCTTTGAACGAGCAAGTCCAAACTCTTCAACTATATCAAACTTAGCCGGGCGTGGTGGCACACACCTGTAATTCTAGTATTTGGGAGGAGTCTGAGACAGGAGTATTGCAGGTTTGAGACCAGCCTCAGCAAGTAGCAAGACTCTCAGCAACCTAGCGAGACACTATTTCAAAACAAAATATAAAAAGGTCGCCGGGCGTGGTGGCACACGCTTGTAATCCCAGCATTCGGGAGGCTGAGACCGGAGGATTTGGGTTTGAGGCCAGCCTCAGCTACCTAGTGAGGCACTCTGCAACTTAGTGAGACCCGGTTTCAAACTATAGAATAAAAAATAGGGCTGGAGGTGTAGCTGGGAGGTAGAATGCCCTGAGTTCAATCCCCAGTCCCGCAAAAAAAAAAAAAAAAAAAGGTCTAGGGGAGCCGGGCGTGGTGGTGCACACTTGTAATCCCAGCATTTGGGAGGCTAAGATCGGAGGATCCAGGTTCTCGGCCAGCCTCAGCTACCTAGTGAGGCACTCCGCAACTTAGTGAGACCCTGTTTCAAAATAAAGAATAAAAAATAGGGCTGGGGGTGTAGCTCGGAGAGTTCAATCCCCAGTACTGCAAAAATAAATAAATAAATAAATAAATAAATAAATAAATAAATAAATAAGATAAAATAAAAAGGTATAGGGGTGTAGCTTAGAGGCAAACTACCCCTGGGTTCAATCCCCAGTACCACAAAACAAAACAAAAAAACTATACCAAACTTTCCACTGTTGACTAAGGACTGCAGAAGAATCCCACAGCTTTTCTAGAATGCCTAAGGGAAACCATGAAAAAATTTACTCCAGTAGACTCAGATTCCATTGAAAGGCAGATCCTCTTAAAGGATAAGTTCAGCCAGGTGCGGTGGCACACACTTGTAAATCCCAGTAGTTGGGAGTCTGAAACAGGAGGATCCCAGGTTGAAGACAGCCTCAGCAAATAGTGAGACTCTCATCAAACTAGTGAGATCCTGTTTCAAAATAAAAATAAAGTCAGGCATGGTGGTGCACACCTGTAATCCTAGAACTTGGGAGGCTGAGACAGGAGGATCATAGGTTCAAGGACAGTTTCAGCAAGTAGTGACTCTCCTCAACTTAGCGAGACCCTGTTTCAAAATAAAAATAAAATAGGGCTGAGGGTGTAGCTCAGAGGTAGAATGCCCCTGGGTTCAATCCCCAGTACCACAAAAAAAGAAGGAAAAAAAAAAAAAAAGGATAAGTTCATAATGAAGGCAGCCCCTGCCATCAGGCAAAAACTCCAAAAAGGTGGTCTTGGGCCAGGGACCAACACCTTAGATAACCTTTTAAAAATGGCTACTTTAGTTTTTTATAATCAACACCAGAAAGAGACCCGTAGGAGGGAAGCCAGGCTTCCAACAAACCAAGGCTTTAATTGTAGCATTGAGAGCCCTTCCTTGGCCCCCAGGACCCACGGAACTGGTGACTTCCCATGTGGGACCAGCCAGGACACTGGAAAAGGGAATGACCTGAGGAGAGAGACTGCCCTCGGGGCCAGAACCCAGGGCTCAGAGCCTTCCACACAAATGGTGCCACGAGAACCCAGCAACTGACTGGCCCCGGGGCCTCCTGGGACTCCCGTTCTCACAGATTCTCACCAGAGAGGAGCCTCGGCGACCCTGGGAGTCAAGGCAAAGTGCTGAGTTTTTACTGGATACGGGAGCCATGTATTCTGTCTTGACTTCCCACCGTGGCTCTAGGTGTAAAAGGTCAACTACTGTCACTGGGCATCAGCTCAGCCCCTGGCCCAACAGTCCACACCTCCCCTCAGTTGCTCTGGGGGAATATCTTCTTTTTTTTTTGCGGTACTGGGGATTGAACTCAGGGGCATTCTACCTCTGAGCTACACCCCCAGCCCTATTTTTTAAATTTTATTCTTTATTTTGAAACAGGGTGTCACTAAGTTGCGGAGTGCCTCACTAGGTAGCTGAGGTTGGCTGAGAACCTGGATCCTCTGGTCTCAGCCTCCCAAATGCTGGGATTACAAGCGTGTGCCACCACGCCCAACTGGGGGAATATCTTTTATCACATTCATTTTTAGTTATGCCTGAGTGTCCTAGCCCATTGTTGAAGAGAGATCTTCTTTCCCAACTTGGAACACAAATACTTTTTATTCCAAAGCAACATGCCGCTTGCCACTAAGGACAAAGATAGGCTGAGCCCTTACAGCCCAACCAGTGGTCATTCATCTCAAAGACCCAGCCTGTTTCCCTAGACAGAAACAATCCTCTCTAAACCACAAGTCCCAGAAGGGCTTGTTCTCATCACCAGGAGTCTTAAACCAACAATTTCTGACTTTGCAATAGCCCTTGTAACACTCTATTCTTGGTGTATAAAATTTAAAAAACAGTGGATCTTGGAGGCTACTGCAAGACCTATACCTCATCAATGAAGCAGTCATGCCCCTACATCCTCAAAAAAACAAAAAACAAAAAACAACAACAACAAAAAACAAAGGGTTACAAAGTCTCCTGGCTCAGTTCTCCCAGACTAAGGTCAAATATCTAGGATTTTTTCTATGCCAGGGTAAGCAAGAATTGGAAAAAAATGGAGTAGAGCTAATCGTCCATTTTCCTTTACCCACTACCATCAGCTCCGTGGTTTCTTAGGATCTCCACAGGAACTGAGAAGACCCCTCACTAACAGGTACAGGATTTTACTTTCTTTGCAGGTCCCGGCTTATCTATCCCTACCCCTCACCTGGTGTGGTTACTGTACCATTGTAGCAGCTGTCCCTTCCGTGTGGTTCCTTAACAGATCTCAAATGGCTGCCTCTGGCAGCTTTCCTAGTCTTGGCTCTCTCCTGCAAACACCACACCTGATGATAGTGGGATCCAAGCCCCAGCAGGGCTAGGTACCAACTTGTCAGCCTGGGATTGGGGTGGACACTCCCATGATAACCCTCTGCTCGAAGACCAGGTGATCAGTACTCTATTGCTTAGAGGCTTCTTCTGGTTTGCCAGTAGCCCAGTCCTTGAGTACCCAGAATTAAATCTCATACACCAGTCCTGGAAAACAACTATCGGGAACATAGAAGCCCAACAAGAGTCCCTTAATTCTCTCTCCTCTCTAGTGCTCCGAAACTATCAGTCAGTCACTTATGTTCTAACTACCAAAATAGGAGGTACCCATGCACCACTTAATGAAACATGTTGCTTCTGGATAAATGCCTCATCCCAAGTTAAGGAAAACCTCATCACTATCAAAAGCAACATCAGAGTTATTGACACCTTACAAGACAATGCTGGTTCTGGACCAGGATGGCTAAAATCCCTATTTTAATTCTCAGGCCACAAATCTGGTCTTGGATCCTCCTTTTTGTAGTACCCCTTTGTCTGGTTTTGCTATTAGGTCCATGTCTGCTTAACATGATTATCAGGCTTGTGGCTTCCAGATCGGAGGAGGTTAAACTACAGATGGAGCCACAAATGACAGCTTGGAAAAATTTGACCACAACCCTCTTGATCGTCCTGAGCCCTGAGAACCCATCTTCTGGACCCTAGCTGCTGCTGTTCCTCTCCATCAACCCTTCTCAGCAGGGAGGATGACCACTCAAGAGGTCCCTACGGCAGTTAGGGATACCAGTAGAATAGGGGGAAATGATAAAGGATGGTGTGAGCCAGGGTAAGGTCTGGGGCTGGCAGCCCTCCCTTACATCTAGCTAATCAGGGATTCCAAAGAGGGATTGAAATGGACCAATCAGGGCCCAGATCTAAGGGCCAATAAGTGTTCACATCTAAGAGCCAGTCTGGGCCCAGATCTAAGGACCAATCAGAAGAGTTGCCAGGCTGTATAAACTAGGCTCCTGAGACTGAGCAAGCCTAGCAGCAGTAACCAGTAGGAACAGGGTGGCACAGTGATAGCGGCCACCATAGCAATCCTTGCAGAGCTGTAATGCCAGCAAAATAGAGCTACAGCATCAGTGATCAGGAGCAGTACAGCACTTTTAGCCCTAGTGTTGTATCACCAGCAGTAACAAAATATTAACACTTTCAGCTGCAGAGATGGAACAGCAGTAAGAGTAGCACCAAGGTCCAGCCTCTGAGCATGGCTGAGCCCTGCTGCTTTTCTCTGTCTCCTTCTACTGAATGTTGTATCCTGATTCTTGTGTTTCCTGAGCTGAGTTCTTCCAGCTTTTTTTTTTTTTTTTTGGTACTGGGGATTGAACTCAGGGGCATTATACCTTCGAGCTATACCTCCAGCCCTATTTTATTTTTATTTTTGAAACAGGGTCTCACTAGGTTGATGAGAGTCTCACTACTTGCTGAGGCTGTCCTTGAACCTGCCATCCTCCTGTCTCAGCTTCCCAGTGCCAGGATTACAAGTGTGCACCACCATACCCGGCTTCTTCCAGCTCTTGAAGACAAGAGCAGATATAAGCTATGAGTCCAGGGCCGAGAACTCCTCACCCTGACCTAACCTGTAGTAGATCCTATCTCACTATGTTGTCCAGGCTAGCCTAGGACTCCAGGGCTCCAGTGATCCTCCTGTCTCAGCCTCCCAAGTACCTGGCACTGCAGGCATGTGCTTCTTTCACTCTATTCTATTAATCACAGAGCCCACATTCAAGGAGAGGAGACATGGAACCTAGCCCTTAGTAGGAGAAATGACAAATAATTTGGGGGGCATTTTTAAAACCTCTAAGCATTTAAGAGCTGGTGCATGCTGGACATGGTGGCACATGCCAGTAATCCCAATACTTGGGAGGCTAAGGCAGGAGGATCACAGGTTCAAGGACAGCCTCAGCAAGTAGTGATTCTCATCAACCTAATAAGATTCTGTTTCAAAACAAAAATAAAATAGGACTGGGGGGTGTAGCTTGTAGGTAGAATGCCCCTGTGTTTAATACTTGTACCACACACACAAAAAAAAAAAAAAGAAGAAGAAAGAAAGAAAAAAATCTGTTGCATGACCCTATAATCCCAGTACTTAGAAAGCCAAGACAGAAGGATTGCAAGTTCAAAGCCAGCCTCAGCAACTCAGTGAGGACCTCAGGAACCTAGCAAGACTGTTTCCAAATAAAAAAAATAAAAAAACAGGGCTGGGGGTGTAGCTCAGAGGTAGAATGTCTCTGGGTTCAACCCCCAGCACCACAAGAAAAAAAAAGTTTCAATAAGAGAAGAAGCCTTTGTTGTATTGATTCACTGATATTTCAGAGTTCATTTATTACTCTGTCACATCCAGCCTATCCTGACTGATGAAATGGTACCAGAAGTAGGATATTTAATATTTATGTGATCAAACTATGCATCGGTGACCTGGTGGATGGGGCAGTAAGCAGGAAAGCTGGTAATCCTTGTTATGCAAAAGTATTCTCCAAAATTTTTACTGTAATACCTTGGAAAGCAGACTATATGCTTCTAGATCCCAAATAGAAAGAGAAGAGCTTTAAAAGGGCGTGAGATGCCAGGTGTGGTGGCACATGCTTGTAATCCTAGTACTTGGGAGGCTGAGACAGAAGGATCGAAGGTTCAAGGCCAGCCTCAGTAACTTAGCAAGACCCTGTTTCAAAATAAAAAAATAAAAGAGCTGGGGTATAGCTTGGAAGTAGAGCACCCCTGGGTTCAATCTATAGTACCAAAAAAAAAAAAAAAAAAGGTATGAGATGTCAGGTGCAGTGGCTCCTACCTTTAATCCAGCTACTACTCTGGAGGATGAGTCAGGATGACTGCAAGTTGCCAGCCTGGGCAATTTAGAGGGACCTTTTTTCAAAATAACAAGGGCTGGGGATGTGACTCAGTGGTAGAGTGCTTGTCTAGGGCCCTGTATTCAATCTTCAGTGCTTAAAAATAAAAGTGCTGAAGATAGTAAAATATCAATTCATTAAAGTGCTTTAGGGCAAAGATTAAACTAAGGGTGTGGCCTTCACACCAATTTAAAAATTTTCCTCTCTCTAGATTAAAATACCCAGGGCAAAAAAATTAATAAGAGTTTGAATTTTAAAAAGGCTTTGAGTGAGCCGGGCGTGGTGGCGCACGCTTGTAATCCCAGCATTCGGGAGGCTGAGACCGGAGGATCCGGGTTCTCGGCCAGCCTCAGCTACCTAGTGAGGCACTCCGCAACTTAGTGAGACTCGGTTTCAAAATAAAGAATAAAAAATGGGGCTGGGGGTATAGCTCGGAGGTAGAATGCCCCTGAGTTCAATCCCCAGTACC
>PVLC010017112.1:0-34370 GCA_004027655.1 Graphiurus murinus
GTGTTGACTTCTCTTTCTATGTTTGGAAAATTCTCTGTTATTATTTCTTTGAAGAGATTGTTTATTCCAAAAGTTTCAACTTCTAATCCCTCTTCAATGCCTATTATTCTTAGGTTGGCTCTTTTAAAATTGGCCCAGATCTCTTCGATGTCCAATTCGTACTGTCGTATTTTTTTTTCTAAGTTATGTACTATAGATTTATTGTTAGTTTGGTCATCCTCTAAGAGTGATATTCTATTTTCCATGTGATCTAATCTGCTGTTTATAGTTTGCATTGATGCCTTCATTTCGATTATTTCATCTTTTACTTCCTTCAATGCTTCTGTTTGGTTTCTCTTTAGGTCTTCAAATTCTCTGTTTATTTGTTCCTTTATGTCTTCCTTTATTTCTTTAAAATTCTGCCTACATTTTTTCTGAAAATCCTGTATTGTTTCTAGTATTAAAGCTGTGAATTGTTCTTCTGGTAGTCTCTGCCATTCTGGGTTGGTGAGATCTGTTATTGAGGGGTTGTGGTGGCTCATTTTTTCTTTGTTATTTCTCCTTCCCATGATTCCCCTGTTCTTCGATTTACATCTTTGCTGTTCTTGCAAGTTTTCTTGTCCAATCTCTGTAGTTGGGGTTTAGGGGTGAGAGGGTGTGTTCAGAGATAGAGTTTGGGTGAGAGGTCACCGTAATAGATGCAGGGATAGGGTACAGAAGGGGGTAAAGATTAGAGATGGTAGATATTGATATGTGACAGGAAGAAGAGGAAAAGAAAAGAGAGGAGATAAAGTGTAGCAGAGAGGAATATGGGGGGGGGCTTGTAAATGGGGTAAGGAGGGGGTTCAATGACCTAAGCAAGAGATAAGAAAGCAAGTATTCATCTAAGCAAACATAAACAAATCAAAGCAATAACACAGTTTAGACAGATCAAATTTAAAACTTAACACCAAAGGAGAATGAAAAAAAGAAAACAAAACAAAACCAAAAACCAAAATCAAAAAAATAAAAATAAAAAAAAGTAAAATTAAAAAATAAAAAGATAATCCCAAAATCTACAAATAGCACATGCTAAAACCAAAGCTCTCCTAGTTCGTAAGTACCGAGCTTAAATTGTCACGTGTGTCTTTGGCGTTATTTATCTATTTATTTATTTTAATTTGCTCTGTCAGTGCAGGCAGAGAATTGCCCACTGCTAGTTTATGTCTCTGGATTCTCCACTGTGTCTGGCTGCGTCTCTGTCTCTGCTTTTTGCTTTAGCAGTCTAAAAGCCAGGCCTTTCCAGATACCCTGTGAGCACTGGGTTCCTCCACCCTTCTGGCCCTGTCTAGGCTCTAGCAGGGCAGATGGCTGAGTTTATCCTTTGTTTTGTGAGTCCCGCACCCTGCACCCGAGGTGCGCGTAGCCCGACTTACGGTTCCCTGCATTCGGCCTGTTCCCGTTCTGATGGCTGGGGGCACGATTGGACAATGATGGTCTGCGTAGCTAGCAGGAGGTTGGTGGGAGGGGCTGGCGGCAGCCGCCGTTCCCAGCGCGCACAGGCTCCCCTCTCTGAGTTTGTGTTCGAGTTTCCAGTATTTCTTCTCTTCCTTCCGTCAAGAAGCTGGATTCACGCCTGTGCTCTTCTCTCCTTTGCACCGTTGCTCACTGCTCCATCTTTGGGATGGTATGTAGACACTGGCCCATGGGAGCTTCTGATTGGTCCGCGGGGGCTTCTGCCGACTGTTCTATGGGAGGGTTCTGATCACTGTGAGTTTTGCGGCAATCCCCACCTGGGTAGTTCGTGGAGATCCGGGCCCAACGCCACACCTGGGCTGTTAGCTGTGTCCCCATGTATTTAGCCACTCACGTTGTCTGGCTCGACCCCGCTGCTCCTTCCACAGCCTAAATCTCTGAGTCTATCCTTTGTACAGTTGCGCCCATGCAATCCAACCTACTGATGACTGTCGCTAGTATCTCTGTTGTTGTCTGCCTCCCCTCTGATCGCTGGGGGGCGCAATAGATCAATGGAGGTCTGGATAGCTGGATAGTTGGAAGGATATTACATGGGAGGGATTGGCGCGCAATGTGGTGAGCAGGTTCGCGGTGCGCAGTGCCCTCTCCTTTGTTTTTCCTGAGCTCTGTGTGGTTCCACTCCTCTTTCTATCTGTCAAGCTTGCTGCCTCCTGGTTCCAGCCTTGCTGTGCAGTCAGTCCCCTAGGCTCTGTTGTGGAGCCCCGGATATGTCCCGCTGGAGTTTAGGCTGATCGCACCACACGCTCCCGTCGCTGTGTCTGGTGGTAGAATGCCCCGCCTGGGTGGAACATGGGGGTCTGGGGGTGCCCACGCCATCCCGGTCCCCGGGTCCACCGCGGTGCCCAGCCCTCGGAACTGGGCTCACCTCTGCAGTCCTGGGTCCCAATTCCGGGAGCCCGCAGCCCGATGTTAGCAGTCTGCACTGCGCCTGGAGACCCGCAGAGGTGCTGCCTGGAGTACTCCCTTGTTTCCAGACCAACTCTCCGCGGTCCCTGGGTCCACCGGAGTGCCTAGTTCTCGGAATCAGACTCACCTCCACAGCTCCGGGTTCTCGCTCCTCCAGTGAGCCCCGGCTCACCTCCGCAGTTCCCAGTTGCAGCTCTGCCGAGCCTGCGGGCCGAGGCTGGCCGGAGGCCGGCGGCCCGCACTCGCCTGCTGTCCCTCCGAGGTGTTGTTTGGAGGACTCCTTTGTTCCCCCGACCGACCGGTATCTGAGTTTTCTTCCGTTGTGGTTCAGCTTTCGTCCCTTTTTGTTGCTTTTTTCCTTCTGTAAAGAAGCTGGTTTTGGGGCAAATTTGACTTGAAAGAACAGCGTCTGGGGAGAGGTATTTCACTCAGACGCCATCTTGTCCTCCACTTCCCATTTTCATACTGTCACTTTCAGAGTGATCTTGCATTTTCATTGGAAACATGCTTTCAACTAACAGAATAAATGTCTAACATTAATATTTAAGCTAGAAGAGAACTAAGAGAAAAAAAAGAAAGTAATCAACAAAATAATAAAAATAATCTAGAGATTTCATATTCTATAAATACCATTTAGAATATAATAATGTACAAAAATCACCCTTTCTATTATTAAACTGTTTCATCAGATTAACCACATTTTAAAATCAATCTAACCTTAAGCCTTTATAGAGTGTTTTATCCAAGAAAGACACAGAAAGAAAACAGATATGAGAGTTAAGTGAAAAAATAACTTTTATGCTTAGTTAAAATTTATACTTAACTATTTTTTTCATTGATGAGCGAATACTCACAGGCATGGCTTGTGGCTGCAGAGTTTACCCCGAAATAATACACAGATTACAGAAATTTATCACACCAAAAATTATTAAATACTTATCATCACATACATTTATATTACATTAAGATTGGAGGAATGTTCTACCTACAAAGAACTCCAAGAACAGATTTTATATTTCTCATATTGGAAATCAGTCACTTTTGCCTCAGGCTCAAAAAGCATGTTTATGTAAAGTTAAATGAACAGAGCAGAGAAGCTGTACTTTTTTTTTTTTTTTTCTTAAACTGAAAAGAAGAATCATATAGCTAAAAAGCCCATCATAAAAGCATAATGATTAAGCAAATTCAGGCAGAGGGTTAAGAGGTATGTATAAAACAGGAAGGGAAAAAAGAAATAATCAGAAACTTTGTACAGAAAGAAGAGAGAACACATATTTGACTCCAACAAATAGTGTGGAAGGAACCCTTAAACCCTTTTGAGTGAAGGCGATTAAGAAGCCGAAGACCTTCTTTTGTGCCTGTGATGGTGGAATAGAGTCAGAGATATGTGGACTGAAAACCAGTTTAACCTCTTATTAACTTAGAAACCTAAGCTCCTTGAGCCTCTGTATCTTCTATGTAATTGAAGTAAGACTTATCTAAACTTTGAGACCCAATAAGGTACCTAACTTGAATGAAGGAGGAGGAGGGGGGGGAGGAGGAGGAGGAGGAGAAGAAGGAGGAGGAGGAGGAGGAGGAGGAGGAGGAGGAGGAGGAGGAGGAGGAGGAGGAGGA
The DNA here is from genome assembly GCA_004027655.1 of Graphiurus murinus. Classification (NCBI taxonomy): domain Eukaryota; kingdom Metazoa; phylum Chordata; class Mammalia; order Rodentia; family Gliridae; genus Graphiurus; species Graphiurus murinus. The sequence goes on from PVLC010017112.1 coordinate 4,015, forward strand.
GGAGGAGGAGGAGGAGGAGGAGAAGAAGGAGGAGGAGGAGGAGAAGAAAAAGAAGGAGGAGGAGGAGGAGAAGGAGGAGGAAGAAAAAACAGGAGGAGGAAGAGGAGAAGGAGGAGGAGGAGGAAGAGTCATTTTTATTGCTTCAAATGTTTCAAAATAGTACAACTAGTTAGTAATTCTTATGGGGAAGTATTGCATCCTCCTTTTAAACTTTATTAGGCTTCTTGATAACATATTAAGTTTCTAACATGTAAGTATAAATGAGACTATCATATATTTTCCTTTTGCTCAGTTTAGACTGAGCAGAGAAAATGATAAAAATGTGGGAAGAGCAGATATTTTAAAGAAACTCACATTATTCACCTTTTGACAAGATTTGAAACGGGGTCATGCTTTACAATCTATGGCTTTTTATAATTGATGGTAGCAAGGAAGCAGTCCACATACAGTTATCATGGACCTGCTTGACTTCTCTGGTGGCCAGATGCAGCTCTCCATTTCTTCAGTCAACAAACCATTGGTGGGCCATTTCACAATGGCACATGAGAGCCAATTTTTGTCTGTAACCTTCTGTAGCCAACATCAAAACTCACAGAGTGAGATACTAGAAGTTTGGAAGATAGGATTCAAGGAATTGAATTCCTAACATTCCTCTGGAAAAGTGGCTCATTCTGATGACTAAAAAATTAGTAAACTGGACTTACATTCATGTCCCTCTTATCTCAGTAATATCAGCTCCATTCATGGTGAGCCTCCCATGATTCAAGTGGCTTCTTTACCCCAGACTAACATCTTACGGGCTCTAAAAGTTGTAGGTTCTGGAGAGCTGGTAAACGGAGACTACCTAGTCTTGAAGCGATCTGTCACTATTGATCTCTCCACTACACCACAGACTCCTGCATATTCAGCAGAGCAAAATGATCCTACTGTTCCTCTCAGTAGGACAGGAGAAGCAATAGGAAACTTGATTCTTATTCCTAGGTGACTCTGGATTCTCAAGTGAAATCTTTTGTCAAGATCTAATGTGCACCAACAGAAATTGCTCAGAGCCTTGGTTAATTACAAATGACCTATTTTGTAAATAATAATAATAATAATAATAATAATAATAATAATAATAAAGCATTGGAAACAGTAGACCATTGTCAAAGGTTGTATCACTAAATGTATTTATGGACCATGAGATGATATGAACAGGACAGAAATGACAAAGATTTTGTTCCACAAGTTCTGTATTTGGAATATGAAGAGGTTTTAGAAATACCTAAAGGAATGATTTTGTTTATAATTTAAATTTATGTACACAAGAATGGTATATGGGTCCACTCAAGTTTAATAATTGTAAAAATGTCCATTCTATAAATATAAAATTGAAATGCTAACAGATTGATTATGATTTAAGACTTTACTATTTCTTAGGCATTCAAAAATTTGAAGCATTCTTACAATTTCTGGCATTATAATTTCTCTGAAATACACAAGAACTTTTGACAAAGCAGAGTAGAAACCTCAACAATATAACCGCCACAATTTATAATTCATCTATATTAAAATACTTGTAGGGTTATAGTACCCTTTTTCACTCTTAAGCATATGTCTTGGCCACTGACAATGTGGAGACACCAAGAATTGAGAGAAAAAATAGGGAGAAAGTTTTCAATGTGTAGATATATGGAACTATTGTTACATTTAACAGTAAGAGTTGGTGTACATTCTAATGGTAACTGTGGACCTAATACTGATTTAGTTATCTACAAGTGTGGAGTTATAGGAAATGAGACATGGCAACCTTTTGTGTGTATATATGCTGCCTAAAGCTCTTGAATCAGTGGTTTCAACAATCTCTAGAAAGCATTTGGCTTTCTTTGCTTATTCAAACTAATAAGATACATGAGAGAGAATAAGGAAAATGAAATGCTGATTTGCAAACATTAGAAAAGTATAAATTAGATATACCCCTTACTCCCAATATTGCCACCAAAATACAGTACAATAACTTTTGGAAAAATAGTGTACTATCTGAATTACCATTTCTCATTGCTAGAAAGGATAAATCTGAAAGCAGTAGACCAGTGTCTTCTAGTGTGTTCTGCCATGGGGCTACAGGACTTAAAATGCTGTAGGATTTCTACTGGTTTTATTTTTTTGTTTGTTTGTTTGTTTTTTCAGTATTATCTAATGCTGGATTGAACAGATCTAGCATAAATGTGTATATGTTCTTGTGCGAGTGTGTGTGTTGTTGTTGCATTTAATCCAGCAGTGATTATGGAGATCCCTGGGCAAAATCCATTACAATTTGCCATTATATTTTGAAAATAACATGGACTTGCCCTTGGAAGCTCCATAATCATTGCTAGATTAAACACAATGACACCACCACATGCATGTGTGCGAAAATACACACACACACACACACACACACAATTATGCTAAATCTGCTCAATTCAGCATTAGACAATACTGTAAAACATTAGAGAAACTATAGCATTTTAGCAAGTTGTAAAGGCTGAGATTTTAACCTTACTTCAGTATGGATGAGAACGTATGTTCCGAATTCCAAGCCTTACAAAGACTTGTCAAGCTGTTTTCAACTTAGCATTAGAGCCTAAAGTCTTCCTGCATTGTACATCTCAACCTGTCTAATAGCAGAACATACTTTATGACACCACTAAATTGTAAGTATGGTGGCTCTAGTAAAAGCATTAGACACTGCTTATTTGAGCAGTTTCCCTTTTATAAGACTTATAAAATGTGCTAAAGTGTGAATTGGCAGGACTAATGAGAATTAATATAAAACCATGATTTTCCATAGGAGACCCTTCATAAAATATGCTTATCATTAAACAATGAAATATTGAAATGTGAGTATCAATACTAAGAAAAACAATATTACTACAATGTGCAACTGCTTCACTAAATATATTTTCTAAAAGTCTTTGACTAGTGAAAAAACATATAAATAGCATTTAATACCCTTTGTTAGCATATAAGGGAGTTTTCTATTCATTAGTTATATCGGTAATGTTATTAAAATTACACAAATATTTAAAAAAGGTTTATATAAAATAACACATAAAGTTATAGAATAGATTCTCTTAAGTGCCAAAGGGGTGCTAAATTTTGAGACATTTATAATCTACACAAACCAACCAAGGAAATTTAATTAGGATTATATGTCCTCAATAAAAAAGCCATCCTAAAAATGCTAGTCATCAGCAGGGTAAAGTTTGAGGATCAATTTTATGTTCGAAGAAATTCTACTTGGCCTATGCTTCAGTCAGCATTATCACTGCTGTAAAAACATCTAACTACCACAATATAGAGGAAGGAGATTTATTTGTCCACAGTATGGAGATTTCAAGGGTTCAGTCCATGTTAGGATAGCTTATAATCTGTGAAGCTCTGGGGATGGCTGCAGGAAGCAGGAAAGAGAGAGAGAGAGAGAGAGAGAGAGAGAGAGAGAGAGAGAGAGAGAGAGAGAGAGAGAGAACGAACACAAGGTTTCTTCTCTCACAATTACAGAGACTGGAAGCAGAGAGTAAGCTAGGGGAGGAAGGACCATATATAATCCTCAGGTCACACCCTCTACTCTGCACTAAACCCTGCCTCCAACATGGATGTCTTGTACCCTGTGAGATCTAGGAGGATATTCTAAATCCAAACTATAATTGGCTACTACATTTCTTCTTTAAAAAGTATCCTTGTGAAGCAACTAGATTTGGTCCTATTTATAGTTTGCATTTATTGGCTGATGGTTCAATGGAAGAGATAGGCTTGGCCCTAACCTTTCTCCCAGGCATTCCCCACTTTCCCTTTGAGTCTTCTTTGTCTGAGGATCCACTGAAAATGGATCCTAACCAGAGGAAGAGTTCTGCAACATTGATGAGAAGATGCAACAAGCAGTGCCTATAGAACACTCCTCTGCAATTCTCTATTACACTTCTTTCATCTCTCTTGCCCACTCAAGGTCTAACAAAAGGAGAGTCAGGAAGATGCTAATCGAGTTGTGTTAGGTGAATCTCCCCATTATTTCTTTAAAGTCACAAATGTTTACCCCTTTGCACACACCCAAAGCCATTATATGTCCTTTTGAACACCAACATAATAGAATTCCCATTTCTAGCTTTGGGGTGTGGGGAGTCAGTCAATCAAGACACCAACTTCTTGGCCTAGAGAGCAGAGCTCCAAGGCTTCAGATGTGAGGCAGGAAAGATTTTTAAAACAGAAACAATCCAAATGACACACTGTTTTTCCTGCCAACATCACTCTTTCTGTCCCAGCCTAGAAAAGCCCTGGAATTGGACAAAAGGAAAAAGAATAATTGAGCAGAAAGGAGAATGAATGGAATGTCTGTTCTCTAAATCACATTTTGAGGTTACAACCCAGTGGGAGAAAGTACAAGAAATGGAAAGAAATCTTTGGGAAAATAACTAGTCTCATCTCAGTCAGAACAACGATGCCTATCCTAGGAAAATTATTTGGATCAATGGTGCTCATTGTCTTTGATTTCAGGAACTTTTTCTCCTTTATAAATTATGAGCTGGAGCCGGGTGTGGTGGTGCAAGCCTGTAATCCCAGTACTAGAGAGAATGAGACCGGAGGATACAGGTTGGTGCCAGCCTCAGCTACTTAGTGAGGGTCTCTGCAACTTAGTGAGACCTTAGTGAAACCCTGTTTCAAAATAAAGAATAAAAAATAGGGCTGGTGGTGTAGCTCAGAGGTAGAATGCCCCTTGGTTCCTTTCCCAGTACCCATATATATATATGGTATATACCCATATATATATATATATGGGTACTGGGAATATATATATATTAGCTGGGTGAAGCCAGCCTCAGCAACTTAGAGAAACCCTGTTTCAAAATAAAATAGGACTGAGAGTGTAGCTCAGAGGTAGAATGCCCCTGTATTCAATCCCTAGTACCACACACACACACAATGTGTATATATACCAAATAGTTGTGCTATACGGTGTGTATATCTGTATGTTTTATATACATATATATATATATATATATATATATATATATATATATATAATTTAAACAGACATTGCTTAAAACACAAGAAAACATAAATATCAATTCTATTAATGGTAAGAATGATGTCACCACATGACTAGTAGCCCCTGGAAAATTCTAGTACAAAAACCACATTTTAATATTGTTATGAGTCCATTCTGGCCTCACAGACTCTGAAAGGGTCACAAGAAACCTTAATGTTCACCAAATTGCACTTTGGATATTATATTGTTTTGTAGGGCCATGCATACACACACACACACACACACACACCTAAAACACACAAATTTTATTTTTTTAGTTTTTGTGGAAATTTTTTTTTGAAACTTTGGTAATCAAACAAGATCAGAGGGCAAAGTGCAGTTAGAACTTATCTCTAGCCTAGAGGGAACATGGCTGAGAGCCCAGGAACTTAAAGTAAATGCAGCAGGCCAAGTGTGTGTGTGCTGGGGAAATCACTGCCTCTGTTCTGAGAAGGGAACGGAGAGACCTGGCTTTGGCTGATGAAAGCTGCCTCCAATCACCAAAGCAAGTGTCTATGCAAACTGATAACAGATCCCAGTGCCCTGTTCCTCCCCTCTTAGATTTGGGCTGCATTAGAACCACCTGGAAATCCTGTGTCAGAACACAAGGTATAGAGCAGGAAATTACCTGCTGGGCTCAGCTTCCTGCAAACTCAGATCAAATTATTTCCTATCAGAAGACTCTGTCAGGAGATCCGATGACAATCTGGATCCTGAGTCACAGCTTCTGTTTTACCCTTTTTCTACTGATGAAACCTATTGTTTAGGCCCATCCTGAGAGAGAGCAAGACTCTTTTAGCCTCTGGGAGGTGAAGACTCTCACCTGAGAGCCTGGGTTGGAAGGATAGTACAGGCATTCATATATATTAATATAAATTCTTATATTATATAATTAACATATTGTATTAATAACTAACCTAATGTATTTATAATACAACATATAAAATAATATATAATTACTATATTGTATATTAATAATATGTGTATATAAAACTTCTAAGTTATTTCCAAATGGAGTTTTTGGTGTATATATATTCATTTCCCAACTCTGTTAGCATTTCAATCATTAAGCAACATAAGAGAGAGGCTATTTCCTCCATGAGTCTTATGATCCATACCCTGCTATGTCCCTGGCTCAATAAGACAGCAGATAGTCAAGGGAGATGGTGGTGGCAAGGCAGATCCAAATGTATAGGATCACCTCTGAGTTTTTTCTCAAGCATTTAGAGAGGTTTGTTGAAGACTCTAAGTTTCCTGTACATACCAGAGCACAGATATGACCAGGGACTGAGTATACAGCCTGGTTACTAAAATATCAGTAGACAGAAAGACTATCACAGTGCGGGTGCTTTCACAGATGAAAGCAAGTCAGGAGTGAGTCTCAAGCCAGGGCATAGAGGGGAAGGAGGAAACCTCAGAGGACCTGCAGTGGCAGGGTGGTTAGACAGGGGACTGCACTAGAGAGTGGAACCCTGTCATCAGAGGGTCTCCATCTCTCTTAAAATGACCATAGCCCAAAGCACAGACCAAAGGAACTGCCAAGCCCATCAGCTCTGATGACTACAGAGAAGTAGAGAGGGTCACAGTCTTTGCTATACCTGTCATCATAAAGCTGTTTGATTTCTGCTGAACACAGATGCCAATTTTAGTGGAGAATGATAGAAGGAAGGGCCTGGAATTGAATAGTGTGGATCTGGGTTGAACTAGAAAGATACCCAACATGATAAAGGAAACCAGAGGTAAATAGACTGTATTAGGCAGTATACATCTGGCCTTAAGAAAATTATTAAATTAATTAAGTAAGTACAATAAAAATTGATTTTTTTGCACTAAGTTGTGGTCACTAGGGAAATTGATACTTATGAAATTGGTAGTATTGAATCCTATCTAATTTATTCAAACTCTAAATGAGTTATGTAAAAATCAGTAAATATGTGAAACATTGAAGGTAGGATTGAGATTCAGGGAGCTGTTTTCCTGTATATTTGCTTATTCAATTGGTAAGGTGTTTCTGGAGGTGAGGCTCTACTTTGTTGCAGATGCTTTTTCTTCTCCATCAAGAGTAAGTTCAGCTTGCATGCTCCATTTCAATTATAATAAAAATCTTGCAGGCAACAGCTAATAAATGATAACTGCTCAACACATGTGAGTTACATTATTACTCATATGTTTATAAATCCCTTTATCTGCCTGAAATGTACTTCCCTTGACACATTTATCCCAGGCAAAATTCTACTCACTCCATCTTCCATATTGCATTTGCCTGAATCACTGCTTTCATAATCCAGAGATGAAAAATCACAATATCTTGTAAATCCTAAAAAATTCTGTGCATTAATCTACTTGAACACTTATCAAAATGTGCTAAAAATGTGTTAACATTTTAAGCATCTCATGGTCTTGGTCTTTTCTTCACAGTTGGTGTTCAATGAAATTTTCTGCATAAATAAATGAGTGGATTGTTTATCCTTTGCTAAAAGTGTGACTCCAACAGCTTTTTCTGGCCTGGGACTGTAAGAATACTATTATTCTGTTTATCTCTGAGCAGAGAATTGGACTGATTTTGGGGCGTGGGACTGTCTTCTTCTGCTAGTAGCCTGGATTCTCAAACTGAACACTAGCAAGTTTGCCATATTCTTTCTGCTCTGCCTTTCACCTCTTATACTGCTAACAATAATAGTAATCGTTTCAGATGGTTTTACTGAAGTATATTTATGAGCCAAACATTGTAATAAGGGCTTCAGGGGAAATTATTTAATCACTGCAAGAACTTTGTAATTTGTGTTTTATTATCGTATCCATTAAAAATGAGAAAACTTGGGTAAAGAAGATGAATTAATTTGCTCAAGTTTATATACCTTGTAAGAAGCAGGTTCATATTTGTACAATCAGTCTCTCTTTCTCTTTCCATTCTCTCTCTCTCTCTCTCTCCCTCCCTCTGTCCCTCCCTCCCTCTCTCTCTCATACTGGGAAATGAACCCAGGTTTACTCTAATACTGAACTACATCACCGGTGCTTTTATTTATTTTTTTTAATTTTGAGAAAAGGATTATTAAATTGCTGAAGCTGGCCTCAAACTTACAATCCTCCTGCCTTAACCTCCTGAGTAACTGGATTACAGGCATGCATCACAGTAACCAGAGAGATATGTGTGTTTTTCAAAGGCTGTACCTATATATTCATCTCTGTTGTCCACAGGAAAATTAGTGTCAGGACCCCATTTGAATATTAAAATCTATGGATGTTGAAGCTCTTTGTATAAAATGACCTTTTTTATGTGCACAAATGAAAAATTTATTTGCATTTTGTATATTCATCGTTCTTTACAAAAAGTGTTATGTGTATGCATATGCAGAGAAACCAAGCATTGTTTTTCACATTGAAGAGTAAAAAAGAAGAAAATTAGCATCAGCATTCTGTATGTATGTGTTTTTTTGGTGTGTGTTTAATTTTGTATGTAGAATTGAGATGGTGTACAAATAAAAGCAAGTTTTAAAATTCTATCTTCCCATTTATTACAGCTCTGGGGGATTTAGGAGACTTCTCACTGGCTCATTAGTGATGCTTATGAAACAAGAGCAGTTGAAAGAGGAAGGAACAGCTGTTTGGATATGCAAGGAGAGAAATCAGAGCAGAAATGCAGGTAAAATATGGGCACTTTGAAAATAATTGTAGTGACATCAAAGAGGTACAATTTAAGCATTATTTAAAAATACCTTGCAAACTACTTTAAAACTTGGTGATCTTGAGTCTATAATGAGTCCATGCATCAGCTATTTCAAATGTAATTGAAATGTGGGGAATGTTATGTAAGTTATTCATTAAAAATTTCATCCTGTTACTGAATAGCTTCTCCTTTGGAGAGCTCTTTAGGAGTCAGCAATTTAAAAATACTAGGGAAGAGTCACCAGGGGCATCAGTGTTTTGATTCATGACTTAAAGAGTGTCTGATAGGAGAGGACACCTGTCTCACTCAGCTACTCTTTTTAATTGTGGAAGAAAGGCAGTTTGGGAAGCAAAATGGAGAAAGAATTTTTAAAAATTTAAGGTAGTGGGATTTATTTGCATATTCTTCTTATAAGAGAGAGGGATTTGAATATGGTAATTATAGTCAGATTTTTTGAAAAATAACCTGTCAACTTCACTGTCCTGCACTATCTGAATTTCTCTCCTTTTAATAAAAAGTTTAACCCAACCTCGACATTTCTGGCTCCCAAAATAGTTTCTTTTCCAAATTCTTCAAACCTATCCTTTCTCTGAATTTGTAGAATCCTCATTTTCCCCAGGTGGGAGTACAAAGCTCTAATCACATGATATGCAACAAAAAAAGTAATGAGGTTGATGTTGCTCTATGATATTTGAACAAAACTTAATCATAGCTATTATAATAGAAGATATATTACAATATACTTTACTGTGAATAGAGCAGGAAGCTTCACAGTTGCTCAGACAAAATAATGTTAGTAAGTAGATTATAGAAAACTCTTTTCAAGAATAATTTACAAAATTATGTGTGAAAATCTGACTCTGTATATGCTTTTGAGCAAGCCCAGCATTTCATATTATACCCATATAGATTGGGACTCTCTCCATTTTTTAAATATCCTTTTACTGGTGCACTATAGTCTTACATCATAATGTAAATAATATTGAGAGTGACATACATGCACATAACACTTGGTAGGCCCCCTGCCTCCCCATCTCTCCTCTTCCCAATACAGAGTACTGAGACTGATATTGAATTTTCTTTATTGAGTTTCAAGTCTGAAAGGTGCTGAAGAATCTAATTGAGAAGCAATGAGATTATCCATATAGCAAGAAGTCCAGGTTTAGTTTATACAGTTCCTATTGGAAAGTGCTTCTTCACTTTTCAAAGGTCACAAAAGAGACTTTAGAGAAATGAGGAGAGAGAATAGTGGAATAATGGAAGAGAATTGTGGGAAGGAGATGGAATGGGGGAAAAGGAGAGCTTATAAAGGAAACCATTCAAATAATGCTATGTCACCGGGCATGGTGGCACATGTTTGTAGTCCCAGTACATGGGAGGCTGAGACAGGAGGATCACAGGTGTGTGGTCAGCCTCAGCTATTTAGTGAAACCCTCTGCAACTTAGTGAGGCTCTGTTTCAAAATAAAGAATAAAAAATAAGGCTGGGGTGTAGCTCAGAAGTAGAAGGCTCCTGGATTCAATTCCCAGTATGAAAAAAATAAAGTAAAAATAATAATGCTATGTCCACATATGAAGATATCACTAACATATACAGGGAGGGATGAATAGTCGAGTGTGATCCAAAAGGAAATGCACCAAGTGCTATATGCATGGATTTCTATATCACTTTACCTCACTATGATGTATAATTGCAAAGCACCAATAAAAGTGTGCTGAAAAAGTCCGTGCTATACTCCTTAAGGAAAGGGGAATTCCACGCATGCCCCACATTGGTAGGCATCAAGCATATTTGCAGAAAATCGTAATGATTCCTGGGAGAAATATTACTGTACCCTGCCTTTATAAGCCCACAACATTCAATCCAGCTTCCCAGAGGTGTTTCTGAAGTAGGAACAGTTTCAAGCCCCATTTCATAGTTGCCTCTTTGCAGGCTATTATTATCATCTTTTTTTCTCTTACTTGCTTGAGGAATTATTTATTATAGACAAGACAATTTTAGAATTTGGGAGATTCCAGGACCAAATATCACACTGTTATTTCTTGTAAGGGAAGATTTTAAAAGTATAAAATAACACCATTGACCAAATGAAGATAATTGGTATCTGTGGAGTACTTCACAAGGCAACAGTAGAATATGCATTTTAATCAGACACCCATGAAATGTTTACTTATACGCACTATATCTTGGGCATAAAATAAGAAAATTTAAGAGAATAAAAAGCTTCTAAAGTAAGACACCACATTATACCTAAAGTAGCAATGAATAACAAAGATAATGAAAACATTGATAGACATTCATAAATAAAACCCTCATGTGCAGATGTCTTGTGTAGATATTAATTTTATTTTATAGTGTAAATACCCCAGAGAAAGGTTTTGGGTCATATGGTAAGTTGATATTTAACTTTATAAAACACTGCCTATTTGTAATTGCCCCAAACTATAAAATACAAATATATCCTATGACTGAATGGACAATGTGGGATATTCACACACCAGATTACTACTCAGGAGTTAAAATAAACAAATTCATGATAACATGACTTGCATGAATCTCAGAGATAGAATGCTGAATAAAAAAAAAAAAAAAAACAGACCAAAACATTATATATTATGTGGGTCCATTTATATGTCATTCTTGAAAAATACAAAATGACAACCATAGAGAATACATCAGTGTTTTCTAAGGGGAAGGAATTGGGTTAGGTTGTCACCACAAAGTGACACTATCACAGATTTTGTAGTGGTATTACTGTTATCTCACTTGTGGTGATAGCTACAGAATCTGCAGAAGTGTTAACATTCTAGAACTGTGTACCAGAAAGAAAACACAGCATTATTATTATTATTATTATTATTATTATTATTATTATTAATTATGATATATTTATAAAAAGAAAATTCCACTGATTTAATATCTAAAGAAGAATCTGTTTACTTTCATATATATTTTTAAAACAATGCTGTCCAGTAAAGATAAAATGTAAGACATAGGCAATTTTAAGCTTTCTTATACCAACATTTAAAAAGAGAAATAAATTTATTTTAATATAATACATATATATATACATCTAAAAAGAGAAATAAATTTATTTTGTTAATATAATACACATATCTACATATTATTAGTGAATATTTTTATTAATTCAGTATAACCAAAATGTTTATCAATAGATCATCAGTATAAAAATTTATGACATACTGTACATCCTTTTTTAGGTACTAAATATTTGAAATTTTAATTCCGTATAACCAAAATATTATTCTTCATATCCAACATATCATCAATATAAAAATTTTATGACATACTGTACAAACTTTTCTAGGTACTAAATATTTGAAATTTTTACACTTTCATTCTTATGCTAGGTTTCCATCAGAAATACATGATCTGTAATTATACTTAATACAATGAAAGTTGTAAAAATAGATTCACATGCTCAAGTCATTTCAAAAATACCAAAAGATTTTCCAGGAACAGAATCAGTTTTAAAATTTAAATTCATCATTAGTACATAAACATAAAGTACAATAAAAAATTAAGTGACAGAAATGACTACATTTCCAAGTGTTCATAAGTCACATGAGTCTGTGACTTTCATTTTGAACAGCCCAGTTCTAATACATACATTTAAACTATTTCTAAATAAAAATTGACATATTTGACAAGTTAGTTACCCATTAAAAATGACTCAGCATCTTCTGACGTTCACAATAAAAACTTTTGTTTTCACTGGTCTACTCCTTGAAATTAATTTGAGCCCTGAAGTTAAATTAAAGACAGTAAAAAGGGACCAGTGTTTGTAAATTTTATTTTTATGACATGATGTTGACAAAACTCGCTCTGCTCTGCTTGTATTTGACAGTACAGCAGCCAGTCTGGTATATTAATTGTGTTTGCTCTGATGCTGTCTCCTAGCAAGCACATTCCCTTCTGATACATCTGCTCAATCAAGATACAAAATGAAATGAAAAAAAAATTATTTGTAATTTGTTGTGATCTGAATTGGTTAAAATTCTCTGTTCACGATATATTCAATGCTGTAATTGCAGAATATAAAAGCATTACACTGATTTCATTTCCCACAAGGAACAGATGTCATGGCAAAATCCTCTCACATTTGAACAGCCCCAGGCATTAGAAAAAGAAGTTGTCATCTCCAAAAGGCATCTCTATGGAGAAACAGAAAAGTAGGAAATTTTTTTGATGGATATGCTCTCCTGCTTTTCATTTTTTCTGTCTCATTTCACAATTTTAATGACCCCCAAATCTTCTAATTCCCTGATAACATCCCACAAGTCCCAAAGTGCATCATCCATGATAATTTATTTCATTATTATTCACTGCAATGGAGAGATTGGGAAAGGAGTCATATGGTAAATTATTAATAAATAAGGGATTTCAAATTTTGACAGGCATTATTCATGCATTTCACCCTACACATAGATGCAAACATCCACCAGCTGCTTAGTACATAATTTATAGTTATCAATTCATAAATAGATTTGGTGTTAGCCAAATTTGGAGAAATTAAAAGTGGGAAAATTTGTCATGTATTTTCCATAGACTTAAAAAAAAAAGAAGTTTCATTTTAATTTGTGTGTGGACTATATGATCCTGTCAAAAAGATGCTATACATTGGCTAGTTTGGATGAGAATTGCTGTTTTTTTTTTAATCATTGCAATTCAGATGGTCTAGAATTTTTATTTTTCATCATATAAAATTGGAATAGATATTTCCTTCTCATTCAATTGCTAACCAAATGGCTATTTTAATGACTTTTTTTTTAAAAAAAAGCTTGATTCATGTATTTAAGATATATGTGTTATTAACATAGATAACAATTTGGAAAACTTATATGAACATATACATGTTCTTATTTTTGAAAAGCAAAAAACAGAAAAATTAGCTAAACTAAGCTTTCTGACTTGTTCAGAATACATTTTATTGGATTATACACATTTTGTTAAATTGTTATTATTTTTGTATAATTTTCATAAGGATTAATGTGATTAGAGTATTTGATATGACACAATAAGTACCAGCAAAAAAAGTCAAGAGAATGATACATATTGCATACTCTTTTTCCTCCAAAAAGCATGTTTTTACATTTTTATAATCTGTTGATCCATATACTACTGATATTTAGGATTAGGGACATTTTGTGATATTAAATAATTTATGTCAACATTAAACTTGTGTATATGCATGTGTAGACATAACATGCATAGAATCTGATAGCCTTTTTCCGTATTATTGAATGTAGCTATATACTTATTTAGAAACATTGTATATATATTATTAAAATATATATTACTTATATATTTGTATATACATAGAATATAATTATCTGAACATCATCATCAATCAGGAAAAGGACACATATATGCTTAAAAATAATTAACATATTATTTAATACTTTGCATATTTTAGTCATAAAACTAAAGCTTTGCACACATTTTTAAGTTTTGTTAGTTTTAAGACAATTTTAAAGGAGGAAGTTAGAATATGATGCACTTAACTGTTTATTTGCTAGATTTTGTTTTTACATCTTTAAATACTTAGACATATGTTATAAATTTAGGCATACATCTTCATTTGTTCCCCTGCCTGGGCTCTGCAAAAGTTAGTGGAAGGCCTGAAGGAAGTATAATACTCTATTTACATGATATTTTGCAAAATGATTATGTGCAGAGAGAAAATGAGACTCTAACTGAATCTTTAAGGATTGGAGAGAAATTGAATAGAAGACAGGAGATTATTCAAGCAAACAAAATATCAAAATCAAAGATACTCAAGTAGAAGTAACCAGGCATAACCATGGGAATTAAGTGGCCTGAAACAGGAACTCCTTGTGGATATATAATGAGAGAGAAAGGCAACACCTTTCAAAGAACGCTCTGAAGAGACAGGCCTTGAAATTCAGAACTGTGGAAGTAGTATTATGTGCAGACATTAGAATTCAAATCATAACTTGGAACCTTCAAACAAGCACTTCTATATGCAGCACTTAAAATTTTTTGGAAAGATCGATTTCATTTTTTTTTTTTAAGAAGTCTTTTTTTTTTTGTGGTTCTGGGGATTGAACTCAGGGGCATTCTACCTCTGAGCTATACCCCCAGCCCTATTTTTTATTCTTTATTTTGAAACCAAGTCTCACTAAGTTGCGGAGTGCCTCACTAAGTAGCTGAGGCTGGCCGCGAACCCGGATCCTCCAGTCTCAGCCTCCCGAATGCTGGGATTACAAGCGTGCACCACCACGCCCGGCTCTAAGAAGTCTTTTTTGTCTACCATTTTTTAAACTCCTTGGAGGCCCCCAATTTTTTTTTGCCATACTCAAATTTTAGTTTGCTACTCTTCTCATACTGTTTTGTATTTGATAATGGTAACAATAAATTGTCGCTAAAAATAAATCTTATCATTAGCTTGTTGACAATTTTGATTATCCTTCTATTAATGCTGCCATGAAACTTTATTTGTAATCAAATATTGAAGAGTAATTCTTTCAGTTGGCCCAAGCAGAATTATTTATTGTCTACTTAAAAAAATAAATTAGATTGTTTCCAGTTTCAAGTGATTATGAACACAGCATGCCCTGGGGAAATAGTGACCAATCCAGCAATACAACTTCTGGGTATCTACCCAAAAGAATGGAAACCAAACTATCAGACCAATGCATGTGTATTTATGTTTATAGCTGCACAATTCACAATTGCCAAACTATGGAACCAGCCAAGATGTCCATCAACAGATGAATAGATTACAAAACTATGGGATATGTACACAATGGAATTTTACTCAGCCATAAAGAAGAATAAAATCATTTCATTTGCAGGGAAATGGATGGAACTGGAAAACATTATGTTAAGTGAGATTAGTCAGTCACAAAAAGTAAAAATTCGTATGATCTCCCTAATATGTGGAAGCTAGGGAGAAAATGGGGCATAAGAGGAACTCCAGACGAAGAAGAAGATACCTTAGATGAACAACGAAGTTAACTTAACTGAAGATGATGAGGGGGGAGCACCCTAATGCACATGATGTATTTTCAAAAACATATCAAAGTCAATCACTAAACTGAATCTGAGAAGGAGAGAGGGCGAGGGAGTGGGGCAGGAACTGGGGAAGGGTTAAATGAGAAATGTGTGCATGTATGCCTTTACCAGCTTGTACCTAACAAAGATGTATGATTACAATGCACCCATTAAAAAATAAAAATATAAAATATAAAAGCAAAAAAAAGTTCATGTTCACTCAAAATCTATAAATATGACCTATTTTGGAACTAAGTTCTTTTTGCATTTAACCAAGTTAACTGACGTCTTACTGGATTAGGGTGGACCTGAACTCTAAGGACAGACGTCTTTCCTTAGGAGATTTGAGCATACAGAGACCTAAAGTACACATGAATGGCCAAATCCCCTCTTAAAAGAGAGGCAAAAGTGGGCCCGTTAGCCCCAGACCAAGGAATGCTACCGATTGCGGCCAACCACCAAACTCTAGGAAGAGGCAAGGAAAGAGTTTTTCTACATCCTGCAGAGGTGGAATTTTAGCCTGCAGAACTTATAAAAAGAATAAATTAATTTTGGTAAGAAACCTAAGTATTGCAATTTGTTGGGTAGCCCAGGAGACCTGCTATGCAATTGTTAAGTTTTACAAGAGGTTGCTAAGCTACTTCTCAATTCTCATTGCCACAAAAAAAATGTTAAAGCTGTAGTTATTGCACATCCTATCCAACACTTGCTATTATCACTCTTTTAATTTTAGAAATCCTTCTTGGTCTACAATGGCATACAACTATTCTGTCAGATTGGCATTTCCTCCACAGCTAATGATGTTGACCCTTTTTTTGATGTGGTCATGTGCTATGTAGCTCTCCTTTTTAGGTCTTTTAATGATGTTCACCTTGTTCCCCATTTCCTAAAATCTGTTTTCCTTATCTTCTCTCCCCTTCCTTTTCACCTAGTGACTTTGTCAAATTTTAAAATGTTTTAATGTTATAATCATGTGATCTCAGGGGAGAAAAGAAGTTAATACATACACCCAACTCACCATCATTCCCAGAACCCTAGTTTTGTTGTTTGTTCATGAAATTTCTTTAAAATCTTAAAGTGGAAATTAATCAGAAAATTGTAATGAAATATGCAAATTAAAAGAATTTGCTTTCCCTTTTTCCTGCTTTTATTGGTGCAATGTAATTATACACCATAGTGAGATGCAAAGTAATACAAACATACAGGCACACATCACTGGTGTATTCTTCTCCATATACCTGCCCCCCATCTTTCCTCCTCATATGTGTTAGTGAGATTGGTAGTAAACTTTCTTGTATAGACTTAGCCATATTTGAATTGTTCTCTACCAGTCACATTCCTTACCACCATTCCTAACCCCAGACAATGACTAATCTATTTTTCATCTCTGTAGTGTTCTTCACTTAAATAACCTTATAAGTATCATCATCCAGAATGTGGATATTTTGAGGTTGAATTATTTCACTCAGCATAATGCCCTTGAGGTTCAATCAATATACTGCATACATCAATAATTTGTTCTAGCTCACTGACAATGTGATAACCATTTGTTTACATATTCATTTCTTGAGGGAAAAAATAGTTGTTTCCAGATTTTGACTATTATGAATAGAGATGCTATGAACATTCATGGACAGGTTTTGTGTGGACATAGCTTTTCATATCTCTGGGTATTTGTCAGGATCTGCAACTGTTGGGTCCTTTGGTAAGTGTTTATTTAGTAACTTTAAAAAATTGTCAAACCCACTTTTCCTAGGAGCTCAACCATTTGACACTTCCACCAATAATAGATCCAGTTGCTCTAGGTTTATTTCAGCATTTGGTTCAATCACTGTTTTATTTTAGTTTCTTTAATAGAAATGCAATGATAGTGCATTGTGATCTTAATTTGTATTTCCCTTATGTCTAGTGATATAGAATCTCTGTTTTGGACATGTTTTCCATCCAAGTGTTAAGCTTCCTTTCCATTTCCAATATTCGATATCATACATGTATTTTCTCTGTGTTTTCAAGTGCATGTGTTTTGTATGCATACCAAATTATCTGGTCTCCTAAAACACGATCATTCCATTTATTTAATGCCCTCTCACCCTTAAAATAGAGGCTCTTTTCTTCTGTTGTAAAAGGCATGGCTTTTTTTTCCTGCTAATTCACTAAAATGTGTGACAGCCATAAACAAATATACATCAAAATCATAGTTATCAGATAATAGAGAAGCCCGCTAACTAATCCAGTTTTTTAAAAGTGTATCCAAACCAGGAGAGCATGCAGAAAACTTATTAGGTGAGATGGAATTACACAGTCTGCAAGGCAGACTAGTTATGTTAAAATCTTCAGCAATCCATCTGACATTATGAATCACACACAGATCTCACAGCTACATCTCTGATGTCAAGTCACTACTTCAAGCTTCCTTAGAAGTAGCAACATCAAAGATTCAGTCTTACCCACAAGATGCAATATCTTTTCCTCTACCATCATATTTTGAAAGAAACATAATGTTATATTTACCCAGAAAAAGAAGTTTTGTAATAAACTGGCAGACAAATAAAATATTAAGGTAGTTTAAAGACTGATACAGTAAAATTATGATTAGCTTCTCTGTCCTTGCTCTAATTTGTACATTATGAATTAATTTTCTAAACCCTGGGCCTGTTTAATATACAATTTAGACATTTAAGTTAAAACTTCAGGTTGATTAGGATAAGAATCTTCACAGATAACATTTCTAAGCATAAATCTTATGTTGGGCTTGTTGGTTTGCATGTTCCTACGCTCATGTTCTTTTCTCAATAGCAGTGAGATCCTAGTATACTATGTAGTTTAATAGTCTTAGAGTTGCGTTTATGGGCCTACTGTGGGCTGTAAATGTGGTGGACCATAGACTTAGGAACAAGGGCTCTTAGATTCAAATCCTGTTTTCATCACTTACTAGCAGAGGGAATTAGGGCAAGTTATTTTGGTTTTCCTATTTACATTTTCCATTTTAAAATTTCTTCATCTGTAAAATAGGAAAGCAATGGTGCATAGCTCCTTCAGTCTGGGGGAGTATAAATTGAGATGACACATATAAAAATTTCAAAACAGTGTCTAACACAGAAAAATACTCAGTAAATGTTAGCTATTATTGTTGTTTAAAAATATATGCTTGTGCATGCATATATATGTATGCATATATATTATCTTAATATGTAGATTATATATAGGGAGAATTGATAACTAGAATTTAAAATTAAATTTAAATTCAAACATAATAGCATTTATATCAACAACCTCCCAATAAAATACATACATGTGTATATATACATATATTATTAAAAAAACACAATATCTATGTGAGAGAAACCATAAAATTTGCATCAACAAAATTCTGATGAGGAGAGCCAATAATAGTTAAATTGAGATATATAATAAGATGATACAATATTTCCAAGATAAGAGTTTTCATGACCTTATCTATAGATTTAGTTCAGTCCCCAATAAAATCCTCGTCTACTGTGGTTGGTAGATAATCATTTCAATTTAATCTAATTTTAATTTAATTTTTCTTTGTTAAAAAACTGAAGACTGCTAGAAAGATGACTTCAGTGCCTGGGAAGAAGATTCCCAAGACTACAGTTGTGAGAAATGACTTGCTGAGTGGTTGAGAGAAGAGTTTGGAAAATGAAACTATGCACATAGGAAACTTGATTGTGCAGAATGAAAATTTTCTGTACCATCCACTCTAACCATATGCAATGTCCTTGTACTTGATCAATCTAGGTCAATCCTCCAAGCTAAGTGAGAATGAGTAGACAAAAAGTAAAATGACAAGAAAAGATTTTATCTCTCTATAGGAAAACAAATTACTATACATGTGGATACATGAACTTATTCAGGGAATAAATACGACTATAAGAATGTACCTGTAAAAAATGCTACCAATTATAAACATAAAAATATGGGCCAGGCGTGGTGGCGCATGCTTGTAATCCCAGTACTTGGGAGGCTGAGACAGGAGGATCTGGGTTCGCAACCAGCCTCAGCTACTTAGTGAGACCCTCTGCAACTTAGTGAGACCCTGTTTCAAAAACTAAAGAATAAAAAATAGGACTGGAGGTGTAACTCGGAGGTAGAATGCCCCTGGGTTCAATTCCCAGTACCAAAAAAAAAAAAAAAAAGGTAAAATTCTTGAGCCAAGCATGGTGGCTCATGCTTGTAATCCCAGCTGAGACCAGAGGATCTGGGTTCGCAGCCAGCCTCAGCTACCTCGTGAGGCACTCTGCAACTTAGTGAGACCCTGTTTCAAAATAAAGAATAAAAAATAAGGCTGGGGGTATATCTTGGAGGTAGAATGCCCCTGAGTTCATTCCCCAGTACCGCAAAAAGAAAAAAAAATGGTTAAATATGAAAAAATTGGTTAAATATGAAAATAGAGTGTATATATATATATATATATATATATATATATATATATATATATATATATTAGACCTTGAGGTTTTGGATACTTTACTTTAGGGGGATCAATTTTAATAATTCAGGACCATGTATCTTCTCTATAGAACCAATTACACCAATTATTTTGAGTGGCATAAAGACTTTAAACTATATTTGTTAATATTTATAAATGTTTTACATATTTAAACTAATATAAAATGCAAAAGATATTAGTAAGAATAAACCATAAATGTTCTAATATTTAACATTTTATTTGAAATCCAAAGAAGTATCTATACCAGATTAAAGTTGATAAATCAACAAATATATGTTTAATGTTTGGTATTATATGAATAACTGCGAATAGAAAGAAAATGGATATGTATAACACTTCATTCATGACCTTCAGGTAGTGTGTAAAAAGTTTGAAGGAAGGAAGAAGTATTATTTCATATTATTTTGTTCTCATCTAAAATGTCTTGCCATGCTCATGTATTCCTTTAATTATTTGGGACAATATATATATATATTAGTAATAAAGATGAACAGCTACTCCACACAGGGATAAATGCACCTTTGTTTTTGTTGTTTTTCCTGGAGTCCTATAAAAAAGCTTCACAAAACATCCTGTAAAAAAAGACAGTTGTTTTTTATCACGTTCTGAATAAATAATACCCTGTTTTTCCAAGTTTTATATAAGCTTTGAAGGAAATAATTTATATGAGATATTTTTTGGGAGCTTAGATATTCTATACTTATAGATTTAACTCATTTAACATTTATTAAACACTTATTAATTAAAGCTAATCATATCAGTAATAGTAACAAAATGATGAAAGAAATAACATAGGAAGGAAGATAGTTGTAAAACTCTAAAAATGTGAAGTTCTATACCAGAAAAAAAAAATTATGTGCTAAACTATCACAATAGGGTCTGATAGTTGGAACAAGGATTTCTACCCAGCAAGGTAAGTGGGACCTCATAATGGGAGAAAAACTAAATGGTGGGGAACCAAGTACTAGGGAGTACCTAGACCATTAGATGAAATGCACTAATGTTCAGAATAAAAATAGAAAATCAAACAGAATTTGGTTGGTTCATGGAGAAAAAAATAATTAATCCAGGCCTGGGACTGGTTTAATATTTTTGGAATAAAGATTTATTAAAGCATTTAATCATATGGTTAATAGATTCCAAGTAGTATGCCAGAATAATTATCTGAAAACCCATAATGAGCATGGACTAGGTAGAAAGAGATCAGAGGCAAACATGCAAGTTATGTAGTTATTGCATTATTTTAGGATCCGCAATTTGATGATTATTGAGAATATTAAAAAAGAGGGTGGATTATTGAGCACCCAATAAGTTTAAGTCAGTCCGATTTTTTTTTTTAGTTGCCTGTGTTTTGTTTGTTTGTTTGTTTGTTTTTATCCTTTCTACTTCTCATAAAGATTCTTCAAGTGAAGAATAATGGCATATCATTCCACAAGCAGGACTTAAGTTAGAAACTAATGGATTTATTACTTTGTCAAATACTTCTTTCAGGTAGGACACCCACTATATTAATCCCCAACAACTTCTAGAGACTTATTTTAACAATAATATCATTTCAAAACTAAGAGCCAGCTAGGCATGGTGGAGCACGCTTGTAATCCAAGCATTTGGGAGGATGAGACCGGAGGATCCAGGTTCGAGGTCAGCCTCAGCTACCTAGTGAGGCACTCCACAACTTAGTGAGACCCTGTTTCAAAATAAAGAATAATTTTTAAAAAAAGGGCTGGGGGTGTAGATCGGAGGTAGAATGCCCCTGAATTCCATCCCCAGTATGGCAAAAAAACAAAAAACAAAACAAAACAAAAAACCTAACAGTGTGTAATTTTCTAGAAAACTATATCCAACCATTGCAATATGTACCTCTTCTTTTCTAAAAATACTGTATTGATAAAACTTTTTATTTCAATCTTATCAAATTGATAGAACTTTCAGTTATATATACATGATTAAGTATTTATGTATACACACACACTACATATATATATATATATATATATATGAAACTGAAAGCTACCACAATCCAAATAAATAAACTATTTATTCAGATTTTATATAGATTTTTAGGCAAAAAATTTTATGAGACATTTTGGGGAGTTTAAACACCCTACATTTGGATATTAATTAATACACACATATATATTTGGGACAATAATATCCCTGGCTCTTTTCATTTATTTATTCTTTTACAAGGGCTTTGGTGGCCTTGGAACATACCCTCATGGCTTTAACATTGTTAGCCTGCATCTTCTTCTGGCCCTTTTTCTTGTCTTGTGCCTCTGGGCAAAGAGTATGTTCCTCAGGAACCTGGTGTCTAACCCATTAAACAGCTCATGTCCTGTTGTCAGGATGCCATTTTCATGACTGGTTACAAGTGGTATGATTTTGGACTTGGCCATGTCTGCACATAACCTGTGGTTCCCTAGGGTTTTTGACTGGAAGAGAAAAAGTGACATCTAATTTTTTTTTAATTGCAATGGTAATATACCATTTTTCCAAAAGTAATACTTCAATATTACTTTAGGAAAAAAACAAAAAAATGGTGTTCCAAAAGTAATACTTCAATATTTTTTCCAAAAGTAATACTTCAATATTTATTTGTCTTTATTTTTTGAGATTTGTTGAGATTCCCATTCTTCAAAATCAAGTGAAAATTGTCATGCATAACAGCACTTCACTCATATCATCTTCATTTATAATATTAATTTTCTTCATTAAAATTCTACAAAATTAGAAAAGACACTGAGTGTGAGCTTCCAGAAGTATCGCTTAGATCAGCATCATTACATATCGGATAATTTAACAAGGTATGTGCTATAGGAGAAGGCAGTCTAGACATTACTACTCAGGGATATGAAATACTTAGTACAACCTAAGCCTTATATTCCCTCTTTTTTAAGTACTGTTTTTAAGTCTACATTTTGGCTACTGTTTTAAGTCATAAGCATGAACTCTTAAGAATTGAAATAAGAATTGAAAGCTCTGTGAGGTTTGTTTTTCCTCTCTTTTTATCTCTTTTATATTTTGGCTTTTTGCATTAAGAATAATAATGAATCACTGAAGTGGTTCAGAAATCAATTGAGACCTAAAACTGAGGATGTCAGTGTCTTAGTCAACATTCTCACTGCTAAACTCTACAAAACTTGACCATACAGCTTACAGGAAGGAAGATTTGTTTTCTCACAGTTTCCTTGGAAATTCTGGGTTCAGTCTATGTGAGGCCTGGGTCTAGATCACTGGGCATGGCAGCAGGAAGAAGTGAGAGGGAGGGCACATGGACTCTACTCCTCACAGAAGGAGACTGGAAGGAGAGAGAGCAGGGAGAGAAGAAAGAATTTATATAATCCTCAAGGCCACGCCCCCAAAGACCCCTCCTTTGCAACCAAACCAACTTCCAACATTGCTACCTTGTTTCTTGAGGCCTAGGGAGACATTCTAAATCCAAACCAGTAGAGTCAGGAAAGGGTTCATAATGATGACTCAAGCGAAAGGACAAAGAAAAGGCCTTGGGGCAAATTATCATGGAAGAAAGATGTTACATTGGCTACAACTTCCTTTATACACAAATACTCTCAGGATACTTCTTTACACACAGGCATTCAGAGTCTTATATGAATGTGGTGGGTAAAGAAGTGGGTAGAAAAAAGATAGCTGAATCCAAAATTAAGACAATTTTAAAATTTTGAGCCACATGTGGTGGTGTGTGCCTGTAATCCTAGTACTCAGAAGGCTGAGATAGTAGGATCGCAGGTTCAAGGCCAGCCTCAGAAACTTAGCTAGATACTAAGCAATCTATCAAGACCCTGTTTCAAAATAAATAAAAAGGACTAAGGGTATAGTTCAGAGGTAAAATGTTCTTTGATTCAATTCTTAGATTTTTTTTCTTTTTAAGTGGTTTTTATATCACTCTTAAATATGATTCAATATTTTAAACATAAGGGCAATCTTTCAGCATATCGGAGACTGATAACAGCAAGTATAATTGGCATATCGTTGCTCCTCTGTAACGGTCATGCCAATTCACAATTATTTTTCATCATAAAATGAATTGACATTTTGAAAAGGGATTGGTCAAAAAATTAAAACACACTTGCAGAGGAGCACTCATATTTACTCCTGTGTGTAGTTTAATACAAGTCAGTACATTCTTTGCATATATGAAATAGAGGTTTTGAAAAACTTTTAAAGTAGCTTAGAAATAATTAAGTTGTTTGAGTGTTTGGGTGTGCTTCAATGGTTTTCCTCACAAACAATTAAAGGAGTTAATTAATCTTGGGCATAAAATCCATGCTACAATTTTGAAAAATATCCTAAACCTGTAGTTCCAAGTCCTCTTTGGCACATTTCCTTGATCAAACATCTGAAGCTTCTGGAAAACCATGTTTCACAAAGCACACTTTACTGCAAATTCACTTGAAGATGCACAAAGTCTAAACTAAAGCTATAAAAAAAGTATGTTTTAACAACAGCTGCTACATACCATAGACATTTAAAACAGGAATGCATAGAAAATGAGTCAGATGAAGCTTGAAGGTTGGAGCCAACTTAAAAATAATTATAGAGAACACCATTTTTTTGTTTTTTCCTAATTGCCAGAAGCGCAGTATCTGAGGCACTGCAATAGAAGAATTAATCCTGCTTGGTTTTAATGACTACTTTATTTGAAATTTCTTCAATTATACTTTTAAAAATAACAAACATTAAGCTAACATGTTCAATAAAACATTTTGTCTTAATTCTGTCTCTTAGTTTCTTTCTACTGTAATATTTACTCTGGTACAAAGTCATGCATTTAGGATGTGGAACGATAAAGATTATTGATAATTAAATTATCAAAGAAACATGAAAAGACATATAAAATTGATTTTGAACTCCAAAATAAACAGATTTATTCATCATCAGATTGACTTTTTCTTGGTCAGTTAGAATACAAAATAATTACATATATAGTTTTTTGGATAAAGCAGTGAATTTATATTCATTTTTGTTGTTAAAGAATGGTTAATAATTTGATATAATAAATACTTGGACATTATTATGATAGTGACTTTCCTTGGTAAGGTACCCAGGTAAAGAATTTTTAAAGATCAGTATTAAATTCTTTTTTTTTTCAAGAGAATTATTACACACAGAATAGTCTCAGAATTTCATCTTCTAGTATTATATAGCTAAACAGATGCAATTATGAGTGTTTTAAAAGAATAAAATGTTTATTCTACTGGAATAATTTTTAGTGAGTTAAAAGCATGATACTCATCATATATAAATGAATATATACTCATGGTGTATTTAAAATATTAATGAGCAGAAGGACCCTGTAAGGTAAGAACATGATTCAAACATGAGTTTGAGGAATTATATGGTCAAACAAAACTGAATTTGTTAAGTGACATATTTTTAAATTTTGTATAGAGAAAAAAATCTGTAACTGTTTTGATTATCTTTTCTAACAAATATAATTTTCAAATTAGCATGAAAGTTCTTATTTGGTGGTTCTAAAGAAATATCAAAGTCAGATTTATTATCCTGAATAGGCAGGTACTCCTGAATGGCACTATTAAAGGATATTTAAAGGATATGAAGTTCTTCTCATGCTCGTCCCTGAGTTTTGGAAAATTTTTCTTAGTAACCTTGTCTGGATATATAGTGGAATAAAGTGACCTTAGAAAGGGACACATCTCTGGCCACTTTTAAAATCACAATTTGGGCCGCACTAGAATCACTCTATAGAATAAAGAATGAAACAGTACTTCTGAGATAAATGCAGACATCTGTAGGAAACTGAATGCCATGAATTGTTTGAAAACTAGGGGAATACAAAGAAATTTTCCCCTATCCATGAAAAGTCTTTCTAATTATGAGAATTAAAAGGATTAACAAGATATTTAGTATGCTTTCCCCAATAGTTCAAGTAATTAATGGTTAAAACAGAAGCCAAGAACACTGCTTCTTTCACGTTTCATGTTTATAATGGATTTTGAACTTTCTGATGCAAACAAAAGTTGATTTTTTTTTAGTGTGAAATTTTACTAAGATGCATTTTTAAATGTCTTCCTTTTTAAGTTAAGAATCTTGAAAGAAAACTTAGTGATTAATGATATATAGAGTAAATAAAAAATTTTTTGAATTATTTTGAAGCTGGCTATATGAGACAGTATTAGTTGAAAAAAGTTTGTGTATATTTTATATTTATTTTATTTATATATTTTTTGTTTGTGGTAATGGAGATTGAACCCTAGGGCACTCTAACTCGAAGCTACACAACCATCCCTTATTTATTTATTTATTTTTGTTTGTTTTTGTTTTTGAAACAAGGTCTTGCTAAGTTGCTGAGAGTCTCACAATTTTGCTAAGGCTGTCCTTGAACCTGTGATGATCCCCCTATCTATACAGGGATTAACGGAATGTAATATCACTGTCTGGCCTAAGTTTACATATATGAAGCAGAGTAAATTTTGTCAATATGGCAATTCTACCAAAAGCAATCTACAGATTCAATGCAAGTCGTATCACAATACCAATATAATTCTTCACAGAGCCAGAAAAACCCATCCTAAAGTTTATACAGAAGGGAAAAAAAAAAGACTCAGAATAGCTACAGCAATTCTTATCAATAAGAATTGATTATGATGTATGCAGCATACATCATAAATACCTAATTTTCAATTATGCTGCAGAGCTATAGTAACAAAAGAGCATGGTATATTGACACAAAAACAGACACATAATTAATAGAATAGAATATACAGAGACAAATTCTCACACTTACTGTCAGTTGAAATTTGACAGAGAATCAAAAAGCATACATTGGAAAGAAGATGACCTTTTAAACTGGATATCAATATGTTAAAGAATGAAATTAGATGCTGATCTCTTACCCTGCACAAAAGTCAACCCCAAGCAAATAAAAGACCTAGGAATCAGATAACAAACTTTGCAATTACTACAAGAAAACATAGGACCGTATTTCCAATATATAGATACTGGTAGAGACTTTCTCAATAAGACCCTAAAACTCAGGAAATAAAATCAAGAATCAATAAATAGGATAGCATCAAACTAAAAACCATCCAGGCAGAAAAGGAAACAATCCAGCTTTTGAAGAGAGAACCTTCAGAATGGGAGAAAATCTTGGCCAGTCACTTCTCTGAGAGAGGACTAATATTGAAATATATAAAGAACTTAAAAAGCCAAACACTTAAGCTGGGCGTGGTGGCGCACGCTTGTAATCCCAGCATTCGGGAGGCTGAGACCAGAGGATCCGGGTTCGCGGCCAGCCTCAGCTACCTAGTGAGGCACTCCGCAACTTAGTGAGACTTGGTTTCAAAATAAAGAATGAAAAATAGGGCTGGGGGTATAGCTCGGAGGTAGAATGTCCCTGAGTTCAATCCCCAGTACCGCAAAAAAAAAAAAAAAAAAAAAAAAAAAAAAAAAAAAAAAAAAAAAAAAAAAAAAAAAAAAAAAAAAAAAAAAAAAAAAAAAAAAAAAAAAAAAAAAAAAAAAAAAAAAAAAAAAAGCCAAACACTTAAAAAAACAATAAAAAATTGGGCAATTGAATAGAGACTTCTCAACCAGCCTATACATAGAATATATATATCAACATCATTAGCAAAAGGAAATGTTAATCAAAATGGCACTGAGATATCATCTAATTCCAAATAGCATAGCAATCGCCAAGAATACAAAACAATAATAAATGCTGACAAGAATGTCTTACACATTGTCAGTGGGGTGGTAAATTAATATAACCACTACATAGAATAGTATGGAGGTTCCTCAAAAGACTATAAATGAAACCACTTTATGATGCAGTTTACTACTCCTCAATATTTTTTCAAAAGAATTAAAGGATAAGACAAACTAGATTCAATTTTATGTCTGCATAACCATTTATTCTAAAATTATGTAAAAATAAATCAGTTTAATAAAATCTGGCAAACTTAATAATGCAAAATTCATATATGAATCAGACCATCAAACTGCACTTTAGTAATATTAACATTTCAAATGAATGTACAGCTATAATGAACAATAGTCTAAACATAATTTTAGAACTATTTGATGAAAATTAGTACAACCTAGAGATCAAGGAAACACTGACATTTAATGTTCAAATTTTGTAAATTTTTTTAAATCACAATAAAAATACTTGTAAGAAAAGGCCTACACTTGTGTATCACATTTACTCTTGACCTTACAGCCGTAATTTAATGTACATTAGATATTGATACTTTTAGCTGTAGGCAAATGGATGGTGATAAATTTCCTAAAATTTTTACTCTACCAACCAAGGAAACACCAATTACAATTTTTTTTAAAATATTTCACAGATCCTAAACATGCAGGCTCCTTATTTTCTTATTAAAGCCATCCTGAATAACTTTGATAAAAATAAAATGATTCAGATAAATTAGTTTAGAAAGCTATTTTCATTTTTAGTAAGGCATTGAGAGATGTAAGAAAAACTAATAATCATGTGCAATTCAGTAGAAGCACCTCAACTGTTCATGGTCTAAATAAAGAGATATTTATTCATGTGTATTCATGGCATTTAAAGGGAGAATATTAATGCTATTAGGACTTCTGCTGCATAATGCCTTTTCAAAAATACAATTTTTATTTGGACATTTAGATTGATTTTCTACCCAGAGCCTGCTTGCCTGTAGACAAATGTCTCTTGCTTAAGTTTGTTCTAGCATTGAAAATAAAAAATGCAGTCAATATTGGTATTTCACTGCAAATCAACTTCATAGTATAAATTTGAGCTTTTCCAACATAGAAAATTGTGTATAGGTTCTATTTTGCTGGATTTCTCCCCAAATATCAAATGCTTATAATTGTTTATTTAAAAGATAACAATAGAAAGAAAGTATTTTAACATAAATTCATGAAGAATGACAGGGATTAGAATAATAGTCATTTGTAAGTTAAAGTTTAACATTTCCTGAGCTGAAGTCAAATTCTTCCTGGGAACATATTCTATAACTCAGTATGACAATCAGTAAGGTTTCAAAAATTATACTTTCTAATGACTAAGTGGCTTTAAAATTTCAATATGCTAAGAAAAAGTGACTAGTACATTTTGTATCTATGCAATTGTGTGTATGACAAGACTATCAATAAAATTTGCTATGCTCCTGTTTGCTTGAACAGCTTTGAATAAACTGTGTTGGTAAACAAGCACATAAAAATAAATGGGTCTTATCTTTGTAAACCGACATTGCATGTCAAGACTTTAATGTTGAAACTAAATTTTAATTTTATGTCATAAACTATTCAAAGAAGGAAAAAAAAGACTATGTTTGACCTCTCCATCTTACTGTAGTTTGAGAAGCACTAGGAAACTCATTTTCTAATGATACATTTTGTGTGTGTGTGTGTGTGTGTGTGTGTGTGTGTGTGTGTGTGTGTGTGTTAGTTACTGGGGATTGAACTCAGGGGCATTCTACTTCCGAACTACACTTCCAGTGCTACTTTTTTATTCTTTATTTTGAAACAGGGCCTCATTAAGTTGCAGAGAGCCTCACTAAGTAGCTGAGGCTGGCCAGGAAGCCAGATCCTCTGTTCTCATCTTCCCAAGTACTGGGATTACAAGTGTGTGCCACTATGCCTGGCTTAATTATGCATTTTCTAATGAAACATCATTTTCTAATGCTGTAGAGCTGGAAGGACCAGCCTCTGACTCTCACTGGTTGTTGGGCCCACTTTAGCTCCAATTCACTCACATTTTTTAGTGCTTTGCTTCTTTCTTCTGTGTTCTCTCCATGGACAACCTAGAAAATACTGTTTTAAATTGCAATAATTTATTTTCTCTTTGTACCTTTTCTTCCCTTCACCTATTACTTTTCTTTCTTGAAAAGTGGAATTTGGTCAAAATGAGTTTGAGTGTGAATGAAAAAAAGACATCAGCTGAATGATGTTTTGGGAGATCTTAGCTCAGATTCGTGTGCTGTTTTCCAACAAGGACATTTTCTATTATCCTAGCGCTGATCCAATTCCTGCTCTTCCTAGACAGGGAGCTTCTGGAAGGGAAGTTCTCTGGGACCCTATGATCAAAATGCAGCAGCCGACAAGTATACCACCTATGAGTTTCCTCATCTCTGGAATATTTCTGTGCTTTGGAATCAGTGGGGAAG